>PVIC010025592.1:6597-19429 GCA_004025085.1 Thryonomys swinderianus
GCTGGCCCTGAGCTCACTATGGTGCCCAGGCAAGCCGCCGCGAACTCAGCAATCCTCCTGTCTCTGCCTCCCGAGTGCTGGGATTACAGGCGTGAGCCACCACGCCCAGCATTATATGTGGTAACTGGGGATCGAACTCAGGTCCTTACGCTTGCGAGGCAGGCGCCGGAACCACTGAGCTAACCCTCCGGCCCTGGAATCCACGTTTATTTTCCCCCACATACCGAGTTCACCCACTAAAAAATCTTTCTTTCTCTCCCCACCCTGTCTGTGATGCCACCACCTCCCTGGTAAACTGAATCCCCACCCTGGCAAAAGCTTGTCTTTGGCCTCTTTGTCGCATTTCATTGGTCTGTCTGTCCCGCACTGAGGCCCACTGAGTCATCGTACGGGTCCTGTAACATGTCCCAAGTGACACACAGCCCCCTCCTGTTTCTTCTTCATGTATGAGGGGCATACGAGTGTGCTGGGGTAAATCTAGGGACCGAACCCAAGACCTTCTCCCTGAGCTAAATCTCTGTTCTTTTATCTTTTTCTTTTGAGACAGGGTTTCAGTTGTTAAATTGTCCGGTCTTGGATCTGGCTTTCAATTCTCCTGCCTCAGCCTCCCAGAGTGCTGAGAATACAAATACGGCCCACTCTACCCAGCTCCTCCCCTGCTTTACTGAACTATGTCTGTTCATAATTGAATAAATTTACTAAATTCTCAAAATATCCAACTAGAGGGGGGCCAGAGGGTTAGCTCAGTGGTTCTGGTGCCTGCCTCGCAAGCATAAGGTCCTGAGTTTGATCCCCAGTAACCACATATAATGCTGGGCGTGGAGACACGCCCACCAACAATCAACACCACATACCACAATGCCGGACGTGGTGGCTCACGCCTGTAATCCCAGCACTCGGGAGGTAGAGGCAGCAGGATTGCTGAGTTCGCGGCGGCTTGCCTGGGCACCATAGTGAGCTCAGGGCCAGCCTGAACTACAAAGCGAGACCCTGTCTCAAAAAGCAAAAAAAAAAAAAAAATCCAACTAGAATGTTTTTTAATGTACTAACTGTAAAATAATTGCAGGGAGAATTAAGATACCAAGTTATCCACTCCAAGATTTCTAGGTCTTCTAATTTTTATACTTTCAAAGAGTAACTTACACAAGAAGTCTTGGTGTGTTTGCTTGAATTGGCTCCTGGATAATTTACTTTATTCTGCCGTATGGCTGACAGTTGCTCTAGTCCTTACCAGTGCTCATTAGGGTTAAATTACATAACTCACCCTGAAGCTAGATGCTCAAGTTCTAAGTCTCAGCACCTCAGAATATCACTGTTTGGAGATGGCCTTCTGGAGGTAAGATCCCATAGTTGGGGTTCGCCCTGACCCAACATGACTGGTGACCTGACAAGAGTTTGGTACACACAGACGCACTGGGACACACAGACAAGAGGGTTTTCCACAAGCCACAGAAAGGCCTCAGGAGAAACCGGTCCTGCCTCCTCCCCACTGTCGGACTCCTCCTCCAGAACCGGGGAGGCAGATGCACCTGTGTGGCTTGGTCGTGGGTCTCTGGGAAGCCATGATCCTCATCTTGGTTTTGGGACTTTTATCTCCTTCCCTGGGGCTCTTGCTTAGCTTGAACTTGGGTCTCCCTGGAGTCTCTTGCTTGGGACTCAGAACAAGTCTCCTAGGATCTTCCTCTCAGCACTGGGTGCCAGGAAAGGCACATGAGGAGGCTCAAGCTCAAGGCAACTGTGGTGTCCTCAAGGGGCAATTTCCCTCCCCAAGTGGCTGCAGCAGTGAATACACCCAGTGCCTTTTGTGTCTATGTTGATGGCTCCCTCTTGCATAGAAACATTTTTTTAATGTGTCACTACCTCATACTGAATTACCAAAAAGTTGCCAAACCAAAGAGGTGAGGAATAACTCTGGTTCCTTTAGCTTAGTAAAGGTAATGGCCTAACAGTACGGCCCACCCAGCCGGGCAGCTGTGAAGCCAGGCAGCCATGAAGCCGGGCAGCAGGCTCCTGAGCGGGGTGAGAAGTTAGGAGAGGCCTGTCACCCTGAATTGCCATGTTTTAAGGGACATTAACTTAGAAGCTTTTTTTTTTTTTTTACATCAAAAATCACTTAAAAATTCTCCCATGTCTCTTCTGGCTGACTTACCACTCATACTCCAAACTCCAATGAATGAGGCAGGACTGATTGATTGGCCAGGCTTGATATTATATTTCTTCCCCACAAAAAGGAAAACAGGCCACAAAATCAACACTATCTGGACTTAGTGGAAAAGCTTTTCGGGGTCATGGTCATGGGGTGTGGTGGACACACATGGCAGGACAGAGCTGCCCCCCGGACGTGGCGGGGGCTCCCTGGCTGACCTCTTACAACTGCAGAGAGGACCCTGCCGAGACGGCAAGGGGGGGCACCTCCTGAGGTGGCAGCAAGCCAGCTTAACAGCAGGAACCCCTCCCTCCTGTGTTCCAGTGCCACCATCCTAGCCACCTTCCCGAGCCCAACAGAGGCCAAGCACACACACATCTAACCAGTTTTTAAATGCATTTATTAAAGGCTATTAGTATAAAATACAACCAAGTTACAAGTTGTAAGAATGTATCATTTTTGAAAACGTGTATCAAAGAAAGGGCGGTGCGAGGAAACACAGGATACTCCTGACACACAGGCTGTGCCTGGCCGAGGACAGGCCTGCTGCTCCGGGCAGCGCGGGGCTCAGGCCAACAGACCTGCTTCTGATTTCCTGGGGTTGCTGCTATAAAATGCAGTCTCGGGGGCAAGAGCGAATCCTGAGCTGGGTCCCAGGTGCGACTCTAGGTGGGGGAGGGCCCCAAATCAGCAGAGAAATGTGCATTTTTAAAAAAATAAATACAAATTCCTGGCTTTAGAAATTCCATTGTGATGCATGGGAGAGGGGTCACACGACAAAGGTAGAGCCTGATTTTCACAGGACACGGGCACAGGTTCCCCGGAAGACATGAAAGAAGCCACTTCTGCTGGGACTTTGCCCTACTTAGCATGAAGAGTAATATGCGAGTCGGGCAAGTGGGGACTGGTACTTCCAAGATCAGAGAAAATAAGGAGGACTCAGGACTCTGTAGAATTTCCCTCTTTAACTTGATACTTGTTTACAGAGCTTGTGTCTTTATGGAGAATCACCACTTTGAGAACAAACCCTCCGGGTGCTGGACCCAGAAGATGCCAAGCACACAGCAACTTTCAGTGGTCCTGTCTTATCCATACCTCTCAGCTCTGAGGCCAACCTGATGGGGACACAGATTAGTGAGAAAGTGGGAAAGAAAGAACTTGTGCCAAAGACTAGGCAGAAAGCCCTGAGCAAAAGCACCATCCTCCCTGCAGCACAGACTTCCAGAAGAAATCCTCGCTCTGGGGCTTCTCGGTTGCTGGCTGCCTTGGGGATGGAAGTGCAGGAGGTGGTACCCATGGCTCTAGGACAATGCTGTGCTTCAGGGAGCCTGGCACCCCAGTGAGCTGTGCCAGCTGGAATTGATAAGCTCCTTCTCTTCTGACCGGCATGCAGATAATCTCTCATACATGTATCAACCATACTCCAACAATACAGGAAAAAACACCAGAGAAGGGTAAGCCCCAGCTCTGAGTAGCCACATGAGGTTTAGGGACATGAAGCAACTGGAAGGAACCAAATCTAAAGCTGGCAAAGCCACCGCATGGCAAACACTTCCCTTCAGGTGGGGGTAGGGAGTTTCTAAGTACTTCACCTTGGAGCCAGAGAAGATATTCTGGAAACCTCTACAGACGGTCTGCAGACATTAACAAGATACCATGACCCTTTGGTACTGAAACCCCCTGTTTACTGGCAGGGCCCATAGAGACTAAGGCTTCAGGTAAGGAGATCACAGTGACGGGGGCTGCACCCCACTGCACGGGGCTTGCAGCCTGGTGACTCTTGCAGGTACACGGAGTTAGGGCCACTGGGCAGGGGACAACAGGGATCTCATGGTGGAGGAACCTGCCATGCAAACAGCATGGGGTTCCAGGGGACACTGCTGAGCCTCACAGATGCCCTTTCCACTCCTGCAGCCCATCAGAGCAGGCAGGTTGGGGTCACCGAGATGTGGCCTGAGCAGTTCTTGGGATGAATGATAGCCCCAGGCCCGTCCTACACATAAGGTTCTAACAGCAAATCAGAAGGGCCTTAGGGCCGAGTATAGAGCTCAGGGGCCTGCCTGGCAAGCACAAGCTCCTGGTTTGATTCTTGGTACAAAAAAAAAGAAAAGAAGCGCCCTCTCTCCAGCATTGGCTCCACCCACCCCAGCTCCTGCTGTGCCCAGTACAGAGACAACCAGCAGGTCACCAGGTAACAGGAGCTCCGAGAAGGAAGCTGATACAAAACCAAGGGTCAGGGTTGCCCTTGGTGCTACATCTAGATATAAAACAATGAGAAGCTGATACAAAGCTTCCAAACACACAAATCTTTTCAAACAATGATCAATACTTTGAATAATTATGGGGCAACTCAAAGATAATGTCTGCCATGTGCCACTGGGATGCTTCCTGAGAGTGACACAAGGGCATCATGTGGCACATGGCACAGGATGTGGCTTTGGCAATGGAAGCCACAGGTATTAGTGAGAACAAATCTTTCTGCAACCACAGCCAGCAGCCAATGTCAACACACCTGAGGACATCACCACGGTCACCCAGTGGGCAGGAGGATGAGATGGAAGCACAGTGGGACTTCGGTGACATGGTGAGAAACTCCCCGCGAGGAGAGGAAACAGGTAGGTCTGGGACAGAAGTTTTATTTATAAGACTTATTCAATTCTTAATAGTCCTTAAAAATTCCAAATGTAGAACTTGTTATCAAATCTTTGAAAATAGCATATGTATCTGCTTTTACCAAAAAGGGAAAAAACTGGCAATAATTACCAGTTTCCAAACGATTAATAAAAAGAGTAGAGAAACCAGGAAAATACACAAGGCAACATGGCCTTTCTCCTCCTCCTCCTCCTCAGCCATAGCACTGTGGAAAGTTTTGGGGTTCTTGGCTGTATTTTTTTTTTTTTTTTTTTTTTTTTTGGTCTAACAGTTTACCAGTTATCCAGAAAGTCAAATCCTGTCTTCAAGACGACATTACTTGAGCTGACCTGTGGAGGGACAAAGTGCTGAATTATGACTTGAGCTTCTTTTTCAGTTATGCAAAATCTAAAAACAGCATCTCATTTAAAATGACCCAAATAAAGTAACTGGCTTCCCTCTCAGGGACCCCTGATCTCAATTTACCTCAGGCTGGAGATGACAAAATTACATCAAATTCGATGCCAGCTCCACCCTGCCCAGTCCAGCCTCTCAGCACTTCTGTGCAACCTGTAGCCTCGTTACAGACCAAGCAGAAAACAAAATGTTTCTCTACTTCTAAGAATCTTTTCTGTTTCTGAATAACATCATAAAGTGAGAACAAGCTAGCCAGGCATTCTTTCTAGTGCAAAACACACACACACATACACAATGAGGAAACAGCAAAAAAAGGGAGAACTTGGGCTGGAGATTTAGCTCAGTGGTTCCAGCACCTGCCTCATGAGCGCAAGGCCCTGAATTCGATCCCGGTAACCACATACAATGCTGGGCGTGGTGACTCACGCCCACCAGCCATCAATACCACATACCACAGTGCCAGGCGTGGTGGCTCACGCCTGTAATCTCAGTACTCGGGAGGCAGAGGCAGGAGGATTGCTGAGTTCCAGGCTTGTCTGGGCTACATAGTGAGCTGAGGGCCAGCCTGAACTACAAAGCGAGACCCTGTCTCAAAAAAAAAAAAAAAAAAGGGAGGCTTTACTGGGGATCGAACTCATAGCCTTGAGGTTGCAAGGCAGGTGGTGGCACCACTAAGTTAAATCCCCAGCTCCAAAAAGGCAAGAACTTTGCACCATTGAGGGACTGAGGTCTAAGAAGGATGGAACACTCACTTCTTCCCAAGCACATGAAAGGACCAGAATGATTTCCTAGGTCCCGTAAAACCACTGGGACTCTTATGTCAAGGGAAATGAGTGAATTTGAGGGCCGTGGGCACACACATCCCAGCTTGTACAAAGTGACTATAGTATCAAATCCTAGACATAGAATAGAATGGTGGCTGCTCAGGGCTAGAGAGGAGGCCTTCGGTTGTGGTTTGGTTTTATTTTGCTCACTTTGTAGATAGAAGCCAGGGCCTCAGAGATGCCATGACCAACCTCTATCACTGAGCTGCATACCAGCCCGAGTTTCAGTTCTGGAGATGGAAGGTACCATAGTTGTACAATATTTAAAATGTACTTAATGTCACTGAATGCACACATAGTAAGGATTAAAATGAGGATTTTTATGTTATGTGTATTTTACCAAAATTAAATATTTCTGAATATGCCAAAAAAAAAGAGTGAGCCCCAAGGACAGAGGAACCTGGAGATACTGACATGGAGGAGCCCCTGTCCTGTGCTCGCCAGCCTGTATGGAGTCAGGTGCCCTTGGGCACATGTGGGGCTCAGTCAGAGCTCCTAGGTGCACCCGAGGCAGGTATCCCTGCCAACAGGACCTCTCAGCTCTAAGTCAGAGCCTGGTCCCGAGGGTGGCCGCCAGCTATGCGGGCAGCTCCCACAGCAAAGATCCCTCCACAGGGGCAGAGGCCACAGCCCACAGGAGGCTGGTGTGCTGAAGAACACCTGACCGGTCCTCTTGGGCTGGCCCCGAGACAGGGGCTGCTCCCCGGGTCCCAGGACCCTTGTGTTTCTTCAAACCCCGTTTATCAGTGGGCCCCTCCCACCCTCCCTCCTCCCTCTCAAAGGGCCCATCCGGAAAGCCTGGGGGTGGGTGGGAACATCACTGGTCTAGGCCACACTACGCCATGGGGATGAGCAGAGCTTTTTCCAGGAAGGACGCACGTGGCCTTCGTCATGGCCTCATGGAAGCCTCGCTCTCAGATCTGGGCTGTGTTTCCTATATGCTGATGCCTCACGCGAGGCCTCCTCCGAAGATAACTGTCCTGTTTTTGATTTTGTGTAACCCGTCAACTAGACTCACTTAAAGTCAAGAACTAATGTTCTGTCTTCTGTCTACTGCTCTACTTTCTAAGTGACAGACCGCTGGGTGAGGACGAAGGCTACTGCTTCCAGCGAGAGCAGGGAAGACATTCGGAAGCCAGTGACTATTCTCCACGATTCACCCAGGACCTGGCCCTTCCTCTGCTACCCCCCAGCCCTGCACCCCAGAACAGAGCGCCTTTCTCTGAACTCTGACTTACCTGGAGAGAAACAATGTCCTCTTAAGCAGAGTTCTGGTGGCTGCACCCTATCCCACTTCATCCCTGGACCTCGGAACCCCTGATGGACCCAGCCCCCACACTAACCACCATCTCCCTGCACCCCCGGCAGCCCCCCACCCTACCCACCTACTGGATAAGAGGGCAGTGGCCAAACAAGCAGTAGACAAGTTAGCGCTGCCACAAGCCCTGAAGTCTTCTGAGAAGAGGAGAGGAAACGAAGGAGGGTGGGAAGAAGAAGTGCAGCACCAGTGGCTGGCCCATCCTGCGGGTCCCCTAAGCTGCCCCAGAGCAAGTTCCTGGCCAACAGAGCCCTGATGCGGGCCTCTCACCTGTGCAGGCTTGGGCTCCAAGAACAGAGCATCATCCTCGTCCTCAAGGGGACACCCAGCATCAGGAGACAACAGCTTCCCCGGTGGCTCACAGGGCGCGACCTCGGGTGACACGCTGGCGAGGCCTTGCTCCAACTGGGCTCTCTCGTGCTCCGTGCTCACGCTGGGAAGGACTCGCTGCTCCGGGCGCAGGGCCTTGGCCTCCCGGTCCTTTGGGGAGGGGTCCTGCCGGTAACAGGGAGACAGCACCTTCTCCGCCTTCTCCATGGACTTGATCTGGCTGGGGGTCAGGGACTGGAACTCAGCCTCAGGCCCCTCCCGGGACCGCTCGGCATTGATCTTCCAGAAGGGCGCCTCCTCTTCCTTCCTGGCTGGACCTAGGGCGTCCAGGCTGGAGGACCTGCTGCCCTGCGAGGCTTTGGGCAGCGGCCTTGGCTCACTGGTGGTCATGCCATTGTTCGGTTCCTGGATGGATAAGGAGGCGATGCTGAACTCCATCTGACTCTGTGATGCGGTGGGGAAGTGGAGAAAAGAAAAAGTAGATTTAGGATCCACCGGAACTTTCTGTCTGTTCCCAGTGGCTATTTTCAGGATGGCCCTGGATCACCCAAAACCAACCTGAGGCCCCACAGGGGTGCGCTGCTCCGACCTCCCGAACCTCAGGGAGTCACCTGGGCCACCTCGGGGGGTGGAACCACATCTTTCCAGCCTCCAGAATACGCCACCTCTACTCCAATCTTTTTTTTTTTTCTTTTTGAGACAGGGTCTCGCTTTGTAGTTCAGGCTGGCTCTGAGCTCACCATGTAGCCCAGACAAGCCTCGAACTCAGCAATCCTCCTGTCTCTGCCTCCCGAGTGCTGGGATTACAGGCGTGAGGCACCACGCCTGGCAACTCCAATCATTTTTATAGTCAACCCAATAATCTCTCTTCCTACCCTTTCGTTTCTTCATGGCCTCTCTCTTCTTTTAAAAATGAATACAGTAATAAAAGTAATAAAAAAATGTTACAGAAAGTTGGAAAAACAAAAAAGAAGAAACATGGGTCACACTCCCTCCCCATCACAAGCATATACAAGGGGGCGTGTATTCAGAGGGGGCTCCCATCACAGCTGGATCTTGGCACTGCTTTCTACCTGCCCATGAGCCTCGCCCCTGTGTGGCTCAGTCTTGACAGCTGGTATTTTAAGGGCTGCCAACGTTTCACTTAGCAGCACCCCACTACCCACTGCACTGTCTTCTTGCGCTCAAGTTTCCTGCTAATCCTCTTGCTAAAATCAGGGCTTCCAGGAACATCTTGATGCATGCAGCTCTACTCCATTCTGGGTTAATTGTTTCAGCTAAATCCCCAGAAATGGCACATCAAAATACAAGTGTGAGCCTCCCTGTGTGATTTTAGATGCATACTCTCAAATCAAATCAGGCGCTTTCTAGTGGTTGCCCATTTTCCCACCACCTCTCCACCACCAAATACCATATATAAAGTAGCATTCTGAGTCACTGAGCATAGTAATTTAAGATTATCTGTGCTCCCTTAACATACAGAATATGGGTCCTTCGGGCTACACTGCAAATTGCCTCACTCAGCAAATGGTCAGCTTGGTTCGTCACAAGCAGTCTTCCCCAACTCCACATCCACAAGATACAAACTGAGCTGCAGGACTTGGGCCTGAGGGCTGAGCATTCCTAGGAAGCGCCCTCCAGGCTCAGGAGCTGAGATGATGAGGCCACAAACATGAAGAGCTCAAATTCAAACTGAAACCTCAAGCTGCCTGGACGCTCAGGCATCAGGAAACAAAATCCGAGAAGTAGCCGTCAAAGCTTCAGGTACATTAGGAGCTGCTATTAAAGACAAGTATACACGATTGTGTCCGATACATGAGACATGGAGGGTGTTTTGTTGTACTAGGGATTGAACCCAGGGCCTCTGCACTAAACTTACCCCTATTTAAAAACTTTTCTTTTTAATTTTGAGATAATTTCTCTTTATATTCCCCAGGCTGGCCTCAAATTTGGCCATCTTCTTGCCTTAGCCTCTCACAGAACCAGGATGACATATGTGCACCCTTTTGCCCTATTCATATAAGCAGTTTTTAAGTTACTTTCATTCTAGAGGTAAGAAAATGGATTTTCAAAGCGATCAGATCGCCCTGGGTCACCAGTCCATCAGGGACTCTGCAGCTGGACTTTAGCTTGGACTGGGTGAGTCTGAGGTGTGGCTGCACAGACTGGTAGCCCGGCTGCAAAGCCACAAAGCCCTGTGCACAGCACTCTGCTCGCATCACTTCTGATTGAAGTGTTCTGAACACTCTGTATATTTCTAAATTCCATTGTGGAACACAAATACTGTGGGCAAAGGAATGATAGGTACTTTAAGCAAGCAAATCACCAAAAATAGCTGGGAAGTGGTCCAAGAGCCAGAGCCACAGCTGACTTTGATCTGGAAATTGTAGCGTAAGGCTCTTAGAACGGAGCACTTTGTCAAATGCCAGCGTTTTTAGGATCAGCAATTTCTCCAGTGGGATCTCTGCTTAGAAGCCTGTGAAGGGTGAGGCATGACATTCTGCTAACGTGGCTGGGCCGGGGGTGGGGCAGGGGGCAGTGAGTCACAGTAGTTCAGAGGCCACACCTTTGCTGGAAGGACCTTCGTGGGTTAGTGGAGGCCTCGGCCGCAACCTCAGGGGAGGTGTCATCAGACAGGGGAGTCTGGATTGGCTGGAGCAGCTACCTGTTTTAAGGACTTTGGAGATGACAACATGTAAAAACAAGAACTTGAAAAAGGGTCTGTTATTTAGGATTTCCAGACCCTGGTGGGTGCATCACTACCTGGCCCTAAGGACCCAGGACCTCTAACAAGATGGACCCTGGTAAAGCGGGCAAAACGGAGCGCAGCCATCTTCCCGAATCCACAACAGCAGCACCACTGTATAAGCTGCACAGAGCAGTGCCAGGCCTGTCTGCCACTTCAAAGCAGGTTGTACCGCTTAATGTTTCTGGTCTCTGCACTGCCCTGCCAAGCCACGCACCCCAAGGACTCACCGAGCCCGGGAGTCCGCCCAGGAGGCCATGGTCCAGCTAGGCTGGGTGTTAGCTGGCCCATCTGGGAGCCAGGTCTCAACTGGCCACCTCTATTCTAAAAACAGCAAAACCACAACAGAGCCCGGAGTCTATTTTTGTGTCCCACTCACTGGAGAGGAATGCGTAACATTTCAGTAAAGGGGGAGTCCGTGCTGCCAAAACCAACTGTTTGGCTTGGCAGCGTTGGGCAGGTCTGAACTGTTGAGACAAAGGCTACCGAAGCATCACTGGAAAACACTGACTGCAATGTGCGGGACAGAGCCTGATGATCTCGCTGAATGTGCAAGGCATATCCTTCCCTCCGCCGCTCCGAAGAATAGCTGGAAGAAGTGGGGAATGTGGAAAAGTCCTGGACCACAAAATCAGAGAAGTGGCAGCCAGGTGGGGAAAAGTGCTTCCGTCAGGCCAAGAACACACGGGACAGCGACCGGTCGTCCCAGGGCTGGGGCAGCAAGCAGGGCCCACGTAACGCACCTGTATCTGCCTCCCAAAACTTGGCAGGGAGCCCAGGGGTGCAAAGATGATAAAAATGATGTCAGCTGGGGTCCTGGGCAACCTGAGCAGGGCAGGCAGGCCAAGGCCTGCAGGGGGCAGTACAGCGGGGCATCTGGGTGGCCCAGGCTGAGGAACCACCAAAGACTTTGTCCGGGATCAAGAAAAACCACTGCAGTTTCCATCTCAAGCACAGGCCCCCAGTTTGTAGCTGAGCATCAAGTGAAAGAGTGGGGTGGACAGAAAGAAGCCAAACAGCAGGGGAGTAAGATGGGTGAGCCCCCAGGGCCACCTCTGCCTGCCCACCCCCGCCCCCTCCAGACCACTTGGGGAATGCGAAGAATCTCCTCTCTCCTGCCTCTCCCTGTCTGGAGCACTCTGCGTGCTAGGATTTTTCCTCTGCAGTATCAGTAGCACGAGAGGGGAATGCAGTGGGTCCCCAGGGGCACATGTCTGCCAAGCCGACAGATGAGTGGAAAAGATGACAACCATGACCTGCCCCGCTGGGAGAGGCGGCCCCCCCCCCCAGCCTCCCTTCCACAGCGGCTGTCGGGGCCGGGGTGCCGCTGTTCAGCAGGTAAGAGGTCAATTCTGGTACACAGAAAGAGCTCCAGGTAAGTTAGCTAGCTTGATTTAATCAAACCACAAGGTACACAAATTTTAAAAATCTCTCTGTACTCTGTAAATACATGTGACCCTATAACAACAACAACAACAAGAGTTCTGGAGACGGAGAGCGTTGATGGCTGTATGACAATGTGAATGTAATATGTAAATGTGCTGTACTGTGCACTTAAACGCAGTTAATAAGGAGGTTGTGGCTCGGGGGAGAGATGTGCTTAGCATGTGCGAGGCCCCAGGCTTCAAAGCCCGGCACCAAAAAAAAAAAAAGAAAAGAAGGATGAACAGGGTAAATTTTATGACATACAGTGTGTATTTTATCACAGTTAATAAAAATTTAAACACTGAGGATGATAGATAAATAGCAGAGGTGGGAGACCCAGGATTTGCAACCACGTGGGATGGCATGGCTTCCATGTTACTCACAGCTACACTGCGTCCAGGACTGGACGCTCCTCTCGCCCTGAGGCTGCGGCTGCTCTGCTTTGACTGGGTCAGCAGGACAAAGCAGCATCGTCACCGAGATGCGGCCAGCTGGGGATGTGCCCTACCCAGGCACATGAGTGAGGCGAGTTTGGGGGTTCGGTGACATGAGTGGCCGCAAGCAGAGACACTAAGAGAACTGCCCTGCTCAGCCCTGCTCCAACTGCAGACCCCAGAGTAAAGGCTGCTCCGGTGACCAGCCGTGGGAAGCATGTGACAAAGCAGGGAAGACATCCTCTGCAAGATGGCCAGAGATGGGGTCTAGCCTGCAATTCAAATACAAAGACCAGGACCTGGCCCCCTAAGGCCACCCGTTTGTGGCTCTCAGAGACATTCCTGGACATCTTTAAGTCTTTAGAGGAGTGCAGCCAACAAATCGAAGGGCAGGGACGCAGCCAAGGAGAGCCGAGCTCTAAAACCCAGCACCCGCAACGTCAGCAATGGCGACTCCAACACTGCACTCCACGATGCTGACCGTGAGAGACCGTGCAGAAAGACGCACACAGGGAGGGCCAGTTTGAGAAACAGGCATTTTCAGGCTGGACATGGCAGCAC
>PVIC010025593.1:0-25160 GCA_004025085.1 Thryonomys swinderianus
CATCCTTTTAGAAGAAAACAAATCCATTCTTTTTCTCCCTCCAAAATGCCAGTGTTTCCAAATGAAGCGCAGGACTCACTGCTGGAAGGCAAAATACTCTTCTAATAAACAAATACAAACTAAAAAAGATAAAATTCCTAGCTACAGCTTGCGTCTGTCAAAGATAGACAAGCGCAAACATCAGTATGTATGTAATTTATGACAGACGTTTTTACACCACACTGAATTCTTACATCGCATTGTGATAACCACCACTTTGTCCCATTTTAAAGATGGGAAAAGTGAGGTTTAGAGAGTGCACATAGCTTGGTCAAGATAAGACAAACAGTAAAAAACAGAGCCGGGATACAGACTTAGATCTTCCAGTCGTACCCTCAAATTCTTTCCATCCTTCCAAAAATATCTCCCCCGCGGAATGTGGTCCTCCTTTCTGGTGTGCAAGGATCTTGAAATCCAAACCCACTAACAAACTGAAGACAGAAACCTGGTCATACTCCCTCCTGGATTGAAAGGACAGGAGCAGAAAGAGGAGATGCCACCAAGGGCTGGAGTTACCAGGGTTGTTCGAGAGAAGAGGATGTGAAAAGGAAAAGGGGTAAGAAGACAGGGTTTGGTCAGAGCTAGACTCTCAGCAGTGATGGAGAGAAAATACATGCTTGGTCTTTCCAAGCCACCCTGGAGCCAAGGAAGGTACCACCTGCTAGTTTCTGGCCTTCTGTCATTTCCAAGACACTGTGCCCTGGCCAGGAGCTCTATTGCTCAGAGGAGCACCCCAGGACCAAGCCACGGCCTCCCTGGGGGGACTCAGATGAGCGCAAAGCCTCTGGCCCACGTGACTTGCTGGTGTGTGGAGTCCTTTCTCACTACTCGTAGTGAAAAGGCTGGAAGCTGCTCACGTCCATCGCGTTTGGCTTCTCCAGTCAGGCCATCGGAGCGCACTGCGTCCTGGAGATAAGACTGCTCAATACAGAGCAAAAAGGGGAAACCCCCTCGGCAGAAAAAAATATAAACTGTCCAAAGGGCATCCCTGTCCCATGTCTCCCCAGTGCCCGGCGTACCACACACAGGAGGACGCCACGCAGGTGTGACGGGCACGCTGCTCGGGGTGTGCACACGGGCCGGGCCACCTCTGAGGTCCTCGCTTGGGCTCTGTTTGCTGAGCCTCATCTGAACTCTCCAACCAGATGCCGTGCCGTGGGACACGGAGGCCGGATAAGGGGACACTCCTCAGCCTCCGCCTGTTGTCGGTGTCTCCTGTTCGCCACAGGGCCTACGGGGGAGCCAGAAGCGGCTCCGACACACTCCTACTCATGTTGATCCGTCCTCACTCTGCTCAGCCTTGTATCTTTGCCTGGATTTGGTTTATAAGTGAGATCACGTGATAAAAGTTTTGTTTCATACCGTCTGTTAGGCGTCTCAGACACCAGTTTGCAAAAGAGATAAGAGAGATCTTGTAAGACAATGGAAACGTGCAGAAAGGTTCGTATCTCTGTAGGTTGGAAGCGACATGTTGACTACACAGATCTGAACACAGTGAAAGAGGAACACAGGTGGGACTGAGATCCGTCTCCCAGGTACCCGGTGAAAGTTGTTGCTTTATGAAGGTGTTTGGGGGGGGGGGCTCCAGTTTTGTCCCCAGAGGATCGAGTGTTTGTCCTCTGTGGACCTTGAGGGGGTTTCTATCAGATTTCACAAAAATGCCAAGTGACTGCTGCCAATGGCATCAAGAGGAAACCTTGTGCCCCTTGAAGATGGACGTGAAATGTCCCCTCTTATGAACTTACAGGAATCCCTGGAGAGACTTTCTTCTGACTTTTTTGATACAGGTTCTCACTTTGTAGTTCAGGCTGGCCCTGAGCTCACTATGTGGCCCAGGCAAGCCTCGAACTCAGCAATCCTCCTGCCTCTGCCTCCTGAGTGCTGGGATGACAGGCGTGAGCCACCACGCCTGGTCCAGGAGAGATTTATTACTCCCCAGCGTCTCAAGGTCCTCATGGGACTCATCCAGCTCGTCCATCTGGACCAGGACAGGAAGTGAATCAAGGCGGGGGGCTTGACTTGTTTCACTTTATGGCCATCTAGTAGCGACAGGCTTCAACTCGGCACATGATTACAGACAGAACCGGGCACTTCCCATCGGTTATCCCTTGCTTGTCGGTTACAGAGTAGGTGCCCAATAAATGCTTATTGTTGTGACGCTGACAGCACAACTGTTTACCATAATCTGTTTACCTGGACATCATGACCTTAAAAATCCTGGTTCTAACTCTAGTATAAATATTTTCAAGAAGACTCTATATATTCTTGGGAATTTGACATAATAAGGTGAACACACATTCACAGCCAGAAAGAGTTTACAAACTGTTTTGCACAAAGTGACCCCTGTTGTGTGTTGCTGTTAAAGATACAGAAACTCAGCCAGGATCCAGGTTTTACTCAAAGGTCAGAGAGCTAGCACAGAACAGAAGGAGGGATCGGACCTCCTTACAAACTCTGACTTCCCCCAGCTACTTGGGAGGTGGAGACAGGAGAATCATAAGTTCGAGGCTAACCTGGGCAACTTAGGAAGACTCTTATTTCAACATTTAAAAAAAAGTTAAAGAGGGCTAGGCTTCTAACAGTATAGCACATCTGGGTTTCACATACAGTACAAAGACAAAACACACAAGCACATCAACATATGCAAACAGAGAGTTTTGACTTCGAATCCCGGTTGTCCCACTGCCTCTCTGATTCTTCTTTGGAGATCTCTCACCAGTTTGCAGTTTATTCCTCTTGTTTATTCTACTGAAAAAGGACAGTTTACAGACGCAGACTCTCCAAACAGGTCAGATGAGGTCTGCAATCGCAATAATGGCAGACAAAGCTCTTAAGCAGGACGGTGTATTGAAAACAGTTAGAAAATAATAAACAGCCTTGTAATCGCTGGCACCATTTTAAACAAAATGGCTTTACCTTGCCTTGTTTCCTTTCTTGTTAGGTTATTTCACTAGCAAATTTGTAACAAAAAGAAGCAGACAAAGCAGATTCTCTTGCTGGAAATTTAATAACATTACATTCAGTGATGAATAGAATTATTTCTCTGATTCTGATCATCCCTTCCCCATCGTATAAACTTAATAAACACTTGTTCAATCGAATTATTATTAGAGTAGCTTGTTGTGATTTTTTTTTCCACTGGGCAATAATAACTTTCATTTGTATAATGCTTTATAGCTTACGAAGCACCTTCTTCATATATTACCATTTAATTCTCACAGCAAATCCAAAACATGGGTATTAATTTCTTCATTTCACAAATCAAGAAGCAGAAGCCTAAGCATGCTAGATAATTTACCCAAAGCGAAACGTCCTCGCAGAGCCTTGATTGGTTAAGAAAGAGTGATACACGGTGTGATTGAAAAGTATCATGAATGTTTAAATATTTAAAAAAGATTTATCATGCTGAAAGATCTCTTGCCACTAATCCCTCTCGGAAGACCCTCCCTTGCTTTTTCTATTGCCGTTACCACTTTTCTGAAGTGCTGAGTGTCCCCAGCTGTGCTGCTGTGGCTGCCTCAGTGTCTCGAATTGATTCAAAACGCTAACCTTCGTGGTCATTTTGTGTCGGGGGAAGAGCCAGGAGTTACACAGGGCCAGATCTGGCAAACAGGGTGGATGAGGACACGCTCTACTAGTTTGATAAGCAAGTCTTTCTTTTGAACGCAAGAGCAGCAGCACTTATCAAATATTACTTTTTTAAAAATCATACTTTCGCTAGACACAAAAGAGGACTTCTGGGAATACTTCAGAAAATGGCAAGAATAAAGGAGAAATATGCTCAAAGTGAAGAGGGAGTATTTTGGAAGGGCACGAACGGCCATGTGTCTTTTGCTGCAATCATTTTTGTGAAAAATTTAAATATTCACTGCGTATTTGGATCACACCTCCTACTTCAGAGTACTGGTCTGTCAAGGGAGGAAGCCCAGCTGCCGGACTAACAGCAGGTGCTCTGAACTCAAAGTGCTTGCATTCCAGTCATGCCTTCTTCACCGTGAACCGGCTCGGTGGCCACGCACAAGGTATGCAAACGTCCCACATCTCAGACTCCCCATCTGTGAGATGGGAGTGGGAACGGTGTCTCCCCAGGGGCGTGTAAGCCCGTCGAGAACTCACTTACAGTCCTTAGCATCTACTGAGTACTCCTCTGAAGGATTCGGCAAATACGGCTGTTGGCGTGGAGATCACTTCCGCTGCCCTGGGAGAAGTATCTCAGCAGGTCCTGTGCTCGTTTCAACGGATCTGTTATGCAGAGATGCTGGCTCCCCCCACCCCACACCCGTGAATGGAATCCTCACCCATGCGCTACTGATGTGCACTGATAAAAATTTTAAAAATATCACACACATTCTGAGTCTGCCGTAAGAGGCAGATGAGTCTGCGAGCTAGGGGTATAGTTCAAGGTCTGGGAGTCCTGCATGTGGGTCTTTATTCCACCCTTTCTCAGCTCCAGGAAGGTAAGCACGCTCTGCACTGGTGCTCGTGGCCAGTCCTGCACGTGTGAAGTGGGCACGGCTCTTGCCCCAGGGGCGCCACACACGTTACTGTCCGCACTGCATCCCACGAGATCAGATGGGTGGGCACGCTCCTGCCACCTTTCACGCTCTCATTCATGCCCAGCCTGTGGGCAGCGCCCTCTCTAGTGCCAGGCACCGTGCTCAACGGCGGTGATTCCAACCCGGCCCGGGATGGCGGGCAGGGGCGGGAGTGGAGCGGGAGAAGCGACTGCACTACGCTCTGACTCCAGGAAAGCACCGTCATCATCCAGACGCGCCCGTGACCGAAATAGACCGTGGGGGCTGCAGGAGCGCTTTCAAACTGTGAACTCAGCCCACACTTTCAGTGCAGAGAAAAGACTAACATCCTCCCAACATCCACATTTAGGAAGTTCGGCGGGACAGGAAGATGAGGAACCAACCCACCGTGCCTGTCATCTCTCTTGTGCAAGGAAGAACTACAATGCAGGAAAGGAGAGGCCCTCTCCGCTACCGCTCCGTCAGCTCCGGCATCTCCCTGGCCACTGGGGGGGAGGGCGGGGCCCGGGGTCTCAAGATCTCTTTGTTTAAGTGGATGCTTACTGAAGACCTACTGTGCAACAGCCAGTGGAGAGAAGACAGAAAGGACACTTGCTAAGGAGCCGGAGGGGCTGCAGTTCAAAAGCGCAGACAGACTCTAATGGTCACGGCTCCAGGGTAAACTGCTTAGAGAAGCTCCGCTTCAATAGGCAACAATGTTAACATGGGACAGAGCCCCTCTCCTGGGTAGAGGTCAATAAAGTTCCCTGGGTGATACCTGACCTTGGGCTTAAAGGGTCAGAGCTAGGTACGTGAGGGGAAAAGGGACAGAGGATGACAAGAAAGAGAAGAACGAAGAAGAGAGGGCAAAACGTATTGCAAAACAACCCATGACCCCAGCAGACTGACACATCTGACTCCCAAATGCAAATACTTGGTCCCCAAATATAATTGCATTTCGTCTCTTCCTTTTCACTGAGCACCCTTTTTCATAGCTTCGTCAACATATTCAATATTTGAAAAATGATCCATGAAATATGTTTGATTTCAGAATCGTCACCTTCCTTGCACGCAGGATACCTTGGAAAGGGATGAATTAGCGATCGGCTGTGATTCAGCATCTCTTCCGAAATCATTCACCTTCTTTATTTCTCCAATTGGAGAAATACATTATTCAGAGACCTGACTATGGGAATATGCAAATCTAAAATCTGAGCTAGAATTTTGGTGGGCAGAGATTCATATCTCATTAGAGAAGATGTTTGATATAAATATTAATTTTCCTAAATGGTGATGGCAGAGGTTCCATAAAAAGGATGTTCATCGTGGATTAAACACCAGGCTCAAATTGCCTGAATCTTCGTTCACAGAGAGAACCGCATTCCATTTTATCTTGCTAAGAAGCTGCCCAAGGAATCCTTGTGGATTTAGCAGTTAGTATAGTCATTTACTTCTGGAAGTAACGTGGTCCACTGCCTCCTTCCCAAAACATGTGACTGTCTAAAATATTTCTTATGGCCAAACTGCCTGGGCTACAGGTAGAGAGAGAAGAAACTGGAATTCTATAATATCCCTCTGAAATATAAATTCTGACTTCCCCTCTGAAATATAAATTCTGACTTCCGGAAGTAAATGACTATACTAACTGCTAGTATAAACCTGATGTGAAGGGAGAGACTCATTTATTCACACCCAGTCTTCCTAAACATGGGAGGCTACCTCACCCTACTTTACAGATGTGGAAACTGAAACCAGAGGAATTAACCATCTTATTCAAGGCCAATTAAATTAAGATGTAGCAATAGTTGAGCCAATGAATAAACAAGATAAAACTGATTTAAGTGGAAGGTACACTGGAACAGCAATAGTAAAGAACAGTTGCTGTCATTAACAAAAATCTCATGTCCACAAAATGCGTTCTATGAGAAGCAGCCTTCTGGATTGCTGGGGCAGGTTAGACACGACCTAGGATGACTGGGCAACACTTGGACAGCAGAGAGGCACAGGCTCGTTTTCAGGGGCCCGGCAAGGAAGATCTCAGAGACTCAGAGCCCCGGCCCTTGTGGACAAGAAAGGCAAGAGCCCAGAACACGGGAACATCTTTAAACATCACCAAAGTCTGCACAGTGACAGGTCGACTAAAGTGGCCCTTGCTAAAGATCCTTACAGATGCATACCAACGTTCATTACACCTAGAGTTTTGGAAAATTCCCAGACCGGGATTACCATGTATTTCCGTTCTTGTTGAGCACTTTTGTTAAGGAAAACAAGACACTGTGTTCCTTTTCTTTTCCTTTATGTCCACTAGACAGAGGACATGGATTAAATAGTTCATGGCTATATGCCTTGGTGTAACGGAGTAGCAAATAAAAATAATAATGTCATGGAGAAGTCAAATGCAGTATATATTGAAAAAAAACAACAACCATCTTTTGAAACACTCAGACAGCTGCAGTGCAGTGACACTGGGAAGTACCTAATTTGAATTCTGGAACTTGGAAGCAAAGACTCAGGAGACCTGGGCTGGAGTCCTAGCTCAGCTGTGAACTTGACAGGGACCATTCCAATTTCCTCAGCTATGAAATAAGATGTTAGACAAAAGCAGTGTGTCCTACGACTCCACAGAAGTCGAGCATTGGCCAGGGGCTTGAAATAAAAAGGGCTCTTTATAAACATAAAGAGCAGCATGCGCGCGTGCACGCGCACACACACACACACACACACACACACAAAGTACTTGTCCACAGCACATAGAAATCACCCATAAATATGAGTCATGCTTATATTTCTTTCTTAGAGAGTCATGATGGTAATGCAGCACACTAAAGAAAGAAATTCCAGGCCAACCTGTTAGTATCCTTGAAGCCATTGCTTCTACATTCAGTGGGCCATGAAGATTCACACCTTTTCATATCTTGGCGAACTGGTAGAAGGTGCTTTCTTAAGTACTGGATTAATGGCCCTGAACATTCCTTGTGCTCTAAGAAAGGTATCTTCTGTTCTACAGAGATTTGTACAGGGCATGTCACGTCGTCAAAAGCTCTCAATTCTCCCTATTCCTTTTGCCAGACTTGGGGTGAGTGTGGGGTTCACTGCATGAGAGGAGCCGCCCTGTACAGTTTCTGCAGTGAAAAAATGTTCAGCCTTCCCCAGAAGCTCCCAAAGTACACAGGAACGGGACTCTCTGTGGCCCGAGCGCAACACTGCCTGAAAGTACAATGTGAGCTGCTAGAGATTTCTTCCCGGTTCGCAGAGCTGCACACACAGCCTTTACCCCCTTCTTGCTGCTGCCAAGACTAGATTCGTCCTGCGGTCTGTTCCTCCCGCAACGTGACATCATTCCACAGAGTCACGTCAAAAGAAGATCTTCGGCTTTACCATAGAATCATTAGCTTAGGGCTGACGCACGTGACGAGTATGTCACGCTTAAGAAATTCTCATGGCAGAGACAACTGCCAGGAACAAAAAAAAAGCCAGTCCTTTTTACCTGCCCGGGCACCCTTGGGAAGGAGGTGTTGGCACTGCCAGGGCACCGTAAGTATTCACCGACTGGGCTGCACATCTGTCCATCAAGTTAAAAATAAAATACCTGCTAAGAGAATAGCTCGACGCCTCAGCATTCCGCAAAGGCCGATCAGACGCCGGCCCAGCCGACCCGAGGAGGCGCGGGGCTGGAGGCTTAGAAGACCGGGAAGGACAAATCGCTGACACACCGGTTTTCCCTTCAAATCCATTTCTACCACATGAGAGCTCAGCACACGGGGTTTTTTTTTTTCCCCCTTCTAAAAACAACTCCTCCTGTCCCGCTGCAGCAAGTCTGTATTCCGCCTGGCGGCTCGAGAGCCCCTGAAGCGCCACTAGCCCGTGCCTCCGCGTCGGCCCTGCCCTCCCTCGGTCCTGCCTGCTCTGCCCTCCGCTCTCTCAGCACCACCCCCGTCCCTATGGCCTTTCAGGGGTGTGTGTTACAGGGGTTGCTTCCCGGCACCTTGAAACCACTCACCAGCGGATACCTCACGATCACTGCCACCACGGAAAACAGGGCAGAGAGGGTCAGTGACTCGCCCAAGGTCACCCAGTGAGGAAGAGATACAGCCGGGCTGTAAGCTTAGGACATCTGCCTCCGACTCCGCAGCCTTCAGTCTTACGGGGGACCAGTTTGTAAGGCCCTCGTCCACCTTCTTCCACCAACGCTGAGCACAGATACCACATTCTTGGAGTTTTTAATATCAACGTCTCCTCGCCTTCACTTGGCCCCACCGTGCTCTCATTTTGGATCAAGCTAATGATTGTGTTGAGGGCTCTGGTTGGACCGTGAGCCATTCAAGTCCAGCACCCAGTTGTGCCATCCGTAACTGCAGCAAAGGCCTGCCCAGCATGAGGGACAGGTGTGTGATGCGCGAGGAAACGTGTTCACAGGGTGAATTCTCCGGTGGCCACTGCTCTTCCCATACCTGACCCGGGATGCTGAGAGCCACAGGAAAAGGAAAATAAGTAGGAGAAAATGTTTACTGACCAATGATCCCCAAAGAGACTTCGAAAGGAAGTGCTGATTGTCTTAAGTACTTGACTGCAGTGCCAGCCAAGGATGCGAGTGGGCAGGAGACTTTTGGGGCCATGAATGGGAGAGGAGAAGGAGGCAGCAGGGAAAGGAGCCACGATGGCGTCAGACGGTTTAATCCGCAGATATAGGTTGTCAAGCTGGCCGGGTTCCAGGAACACTGAGAATCGCCAGCCAAACCCAAACAAGCTCGGGCTGACCTGACACAGACTGTACCATCAATGGCGATGCAGAGCCCGCCTCGGGCGGCTGCTCCCCAGGGCCTCGGCCTGAGAGCAGGAACTGACGCTCGGACTCAGTTAAACACACAAACACGAAGGCTGCAAACAGCCACAGGGATGGTGCTGGAGTTGGGGCTCTGTCTGTGCCAGACGGCAGATGCGGGTAGATGGGTTCTGCTGGCACTGGGCAGGCTCCTGGTCTGGACCCAGCATGCCTCCTGCTTCCTGTGGCCACGAGCTCGGCCCTCCCTCTGCCTGTGCTTTTCTGGAACTGTTTCGGGACAGGCTTCTTCTTTAATGCCCTCAATTATCACAGTTTAAACGATTATATTCTTAACACCTCCACCCAACAGCCCCAGAAGTTTGGCATTTCCTGTCCTGCCTAGAAAATGACCTGGTGGCAGAATGAGAATCAGGCAGGTTTGCAGCCTTCCTCCCCACTCCAGTGCAGCCTTTGATTCTTCCTTCCCTTCCCCCTTTTCTAACTGCAAGAGAAATAAGCGATTAGTGTGGATGGGTGGAAATATTTGTTCTGCTTCAGCATCTGCTGTCGGCATCAGGGACCGAGAAGGCTCTCGGAAGGACAGAGCTTCTTGGGCCCTATCCCTGGCCACACACGGCATTCACGGAGCAAAGGGGCTGGTCTCCCGCAAGCAGCCAAAACCCCGGTCGAGGGGAGACAGCACCCACCGTGACAGTGGCACCGCGGTCCTCTCCGAAAGGGCTGACAGCACACTGGGAAACTCGAAGCCTTTCCCAGGAGAAGCGGCAGCAAGAAATGAAGAAGGCCGGGGGAACAGTAGCTGGTGGTGGATGTCAATGACCACTGAGAGTCGCAAAGCCAATGTGCGTTGGTGTCACTTGTGGTCAGGAGAAGTAGGTCTGGTTTTAAAAGGAGGGGGGAGGGGCTGGAGATTTAGCTCAGTGGTTCCGGCGCCTGCCTAGCAAGCGCAAGGTCCCTAGTTCGATTGCCTGGTAACCACATACAACAGTACCAGGTGTGGTGACTCATGCCCACCAGCAGTCAGTACCACATACCACAGTGCCGGGCGTGGTGGCTCACGCCTGTCATCCCAGCACTCAGGAGGCAGAGGCAGGAGGATGGCTGAGTTCGAGGCTTGCCTGGGCTACACAGTGAGCTCAGGGCCAGCCTGAACTACAAAGCGAGATCCGTCTCAAAATATTAAAAAATAGTAATAATAAAAGGAGGGAGGAGAGGGCACCTTCAAGGAGAGTCGTTTGGGGAAGTACACAGAACGCCCCGGGCCCTCCCTTCGGGGACGTGTGCCCGGTGCTCTGAGAGATCAGCCTCGCTCTCAAGTCTGTGCTCCTGACTGCTCCGAGCTGTGGCAGTGAGAAGCTGTGCTGACTCAGACGCGGAAGGTACAAGAGGCCCAGGGTGAGAGCCGGGGAGGGGCGTGGGTCACAGGCGCTGTGCCTGGGAGAGCTTCCCCATGGACAGCCACAAGGAGCTGGGGGAGGGGCGGCGGCTGGAGGTGGCCACGTTGGGGGGGGGTCAGAGGTCATCTGAATTCCTCAGAGTTAGCCCAGGGAACTCTTTCTGGCTGGTGGCGGGAAGGAAGGTGGGACCGGCTAGGCGAGGCCCCTGGCCTCCTGGGGGCGTCAGCTGGGAAAGAGGCCGCAGGCCCTGGGGTGTTTCCTTCTTGCCTCTCGGGGTCCTGCCCAGGTAGAGCGCAGGTGCACCCTCCTCGGCTTCACCAGGAGTCCCTGCCTCGGTGTGCACGTGTTCATGGCTCCCACCCCAGGTAGCAGGGGCTCCCAACTGCACCGAGCTCCCTGGATGGGGCTGTCCGGATGGGACACTCAGGGGATGCTGGCCTAATTGTTGCTTCCTCCGCCCTTACGGAAGGAGGCGAGGTCAACAGTACTGCTGTGTCCCGGCACCCCCCCCGCCCTGCTTGTTCTCATTCGCATCAGTGGCTCTATCGCCTCGCCTGCGACACTGGGGATCCCACAGCCAGGGAGCCCTAGTGACTTCCACGCGCTCGCACAGCACGGAAGCCGCACTGCACGGCTTGCTTTCGAAGCAGAACTTGCTCAGATGCCGCCCCTGGCGGCTCTTGCCACTCTGCGCATGCCTTTCTGGAGCTGGCTGAATCCTCGTAGCCGGGATGCCCACAAGCAGGAATCTTGGGCTCTGGCAGGCTGGGAAGGCTCGTGTGGTCAGATCTGTGCCCGGCCCAGTGGTCTTAGCGGCAGGCCAGGCGCGTGCGCACAGGCACCAGGAGAAGGTGGGCAGAGCACTGGGCCCTGGCTCAGGTGCTGCGGACACGTGCACACTGCTCCACAGGGAAGGACATGGGGTCCAGCGGCACCGAGAAGCCCGGGCTTAGACACAGAGTCACCCGGAGAGAAGGCCATTCTGAAGGGCCAAGGGTGGACAGGGGTCCTGCTGGCGTTTCCTGTGAACCATACCCTGTCAAAGCTACACTGGAGTACAGCACATTAATGGGGCCACAGGGTGTGCCCTGGGCCTCAGAGGAAGCTGCTTTTCCTTACTTCCTCAAGCAGACACGTCTGTACCAGCCATGAAGTAGGCACAGCCGAGCTACTAGGATGCCAGGGGAACCGCAGGAAGTCCCTGTCCATGACAGTCCCTGTCCATGACAATCTGCAGGGGACAGGAGCAGTGACAAACTCAAACATGGTGACAGGACCTGGGACTCCCCTCTGTCCCTTACAGGAGACAGGCAGAGGACATGTCTCACCGCAGGCAGGGGCTCTGCACACAAAAGGGTAAGAGCTGCGGTGCCATGGGTGGGAAGGAAGGGGCTCCTGTGCCGAGGGCCAAAGTAACCAGGACCTTTTCCTTCCGGGCAGCCGCGAGTCCCAGCAGCTTTGTTTTCCCGTGAGTCCCGGGGACATGACTTGCCCTCTGCCAGCACGGGCAGCATTGGACTTCCCAGCTCTGTGCTCAGGCCTCAGCCTTTCTCCCCAGCTTAACTTTTCAACACCCTGTCACCCAGCCGCCCTGTGACAGAACAGGAATGACCGCATCACGCCTTCTCAGCCCCACAGCTTCTCGTGCTGCCACCTAGTTTGCGTCACGAGGGCCATCAGGGGCCGGGGCACGGGTCCAAAGGTAGAATCAGCCATGGTCTCTGCTTACTTGGCTTAAAACTCTAAATCCCAGCATGAAGGAAATGCCAAACGTGTAATTCCAAGGGACAAAGAGTCATACACCGGAAGAACTTCGTATATCCGAGCACAGGCAGGAACTAGCCCCCGACGCTACGCATCGTAAAGCAAGAGTTCTACGCTTTGTAAAGCAAGAGTTGCATCTCGATGTTTCTTTTTTTCTGTTTGAAAGAGCTATTTTTTTTTCCTCTCAAGCACTGCTTTCTCCTCCTGTCCAAACACTCATCATGCTCCCTGCTCTGAAGTAGACCAATCCCTGTCCCCAACCTTAGTCCCTGCTGCTAACTTTCCATCTGGTCCAGGCTGTTTACCGTCTACACATCAGCAGCGACGGTAGCTACCGGGGTTGTTATACCAAAGCAGTCCCCAGATTGTCTGGTTTGAGCAACAGAAATTTACTCCCTGGAGTTCTAGACGTGGCTAGAAGTCCGACCGGAAGGGCTCAGCAGTTGGTTACTTCTGAAGGACCCTTGGCTGGTAGACCTTCCTCTTCTCCCTGTGCCCGCCCATGCCTGTGGACACATTCTCTCCTCTCGGAAGATCAGCCACGCTGGACAAGAGCACACCCCAGTCACTTCACAGCACCCACTGAAAGATCCTCTCTGTCTATATGGTCACATTCTATGGTACAAGGGATTAGGATGCTAATGTCAAATATTTTGGAGGGGAACACAATTCAGCCTGTAACTATTACACAGATGGGATTTTATGATTATTGTCTAGAAAGTGAGTCTCCTCTCCCCTGCTCCTTTACAAGATCTGTCCATGTTGTTCTATTTTCACAAAGCAGAACGGTTACTTTAAAAGTGATAAACCTCCAAAGAAGGGATTTTATGTTTCTTCTGAACTACTGCCTATACTAAAAACAGTATCAGACACATGGGAAGAATGTGCCAAATGCTAGAAGAACAAAGAAATGGATTGACTAGAAAGTTACCTGTAGGATGGGACAGCATCCCTCTGTCTTTTTAGAGACCTGCTTTACCTTTACAGAGCCCCCCAACCTGGCTTTCACTGTAACAGAGAATGTGCCCACATTTGTTAAGCCTGATATGTTCCTCATGTGTCATGTCAGGTATAGAAGTAAACACAGGGTAGCAATCAAAGGGCAGTCAAAAATACTCTTTGAACGGGATAGAGCAGAAATCTGGTTATAGAGCTTAGCCAAGAAAGTCAGTCCATCTTCACATCAATTTTCATGGTCAAAGCCAATCTGAGCCACTTGTTAGCGAGGTCTGGACTTTTCACTGATGCCTGTTTCCACAGGGCCCAGAATCCCATGTCACACCTTCCTGCCATCCCAGCAGAACTAGCCCAGGAGTCGCTATAGCACAGGGGGTGAACCCGTGGCACACATGGTGCGGTGGGCTGTCTGGATCATTGAAAGCTCTAAAGGTCACCGTCACTGCCTATAGCAATACCTCCCATAAAATGATTAGCCATAGATCCAATTCAGGTCAAATCCCCATTTTCAATAGGACATGTGTGTGGATTCTGATTGAGAGCAGAACCTCAAGTTAAGACCCTCAAGACATTCTTTATTTCAGATCTTTGTTGTGTAGCTAATCTTGAGACTTTGGAAGAAGAGTATGGAATATCATTACTGATATAAAGATGCATATATATTTACGCATGGGTAGAGGGAGCAATATTATACACATGTATTGGTAAACAGGTATTTTAATATACTAGGTGTTCTTTTAAGCATCTATGTTGTCAGCTCCACACCAAATATTACAAAGCAAGACAGCAAAGTGAATTTTGAGTGAGCATACACAAAATAGGACCCCAGTCAATGGGGTCGGGGGAGACAAGCAGTTAGAGGACAAGGTATTCAAGGCCCGGCTATGCCTGTCCTTGTGACATGATCCTTTCTCTTTCCAAACGTCTGATGATCTGTAATTTGTTGCTGCTGCTTTGGCCCATGCACATCGAAAAACTTCCACGATTCCCCCTCCCCCCAAAAAAGCTCAGCCGTCCAAGTGCCATAGGAAACAGACTTTGGCATTTTAGCTGCTCACAGACTGGGTCATCCATAAAAGTTTAATTTTCTAAAAATATTCAGTGAGGTGCTCTTCCTGAATGAGATGGCTCCTGGCTCATCAACATATTTATGTGAGTAAATAGAAGGAAGATGGCTAAGTCAGGAATCTAATCAGCTATCATGCAGTCCATCTGGTTTAATTAGAGAGCCCAGCAGCTTGCAGGCACCTTTTAGTAAAAAGGCTTTCGATCCATCTCCTGAAAAGGCAGCGTAGAGCCCCTTAGCAAATTCTCATCTGAGAACGAACTTGAGACACATCCGTGCATGCCTCTTAAGGACATGCAAATGAAAACAAATGTAGCTTAGGAGAATATCACTGAACACCATACTGGGTTCCTCAATTCATTCAATGAGCATCAGTTAACTGAGTATGCACTGGTCCCTACTCTACGTTGGGTACTGAATCAGCGAGACATGGACTAACTGTGACTGGGGAGACAAGTCCAGAAACAGACCATTTCTAAGCCCTGAGAATCACACAGAGGTAGAGAGCTAGGCCCAGTGTGGGAGCCCAAGAGGGTGTGAGTACAACCCAGAAGCATAACTGAGCAAATGTTGACAGACAAGTCACAGAGAAAGTTGTAGACCAACAGTCTACTATAAGCACGCACCAAGACCATTCAAAGGGCTGCAGTGCCGCAGATGACTGGACCCCAGCCTCAGATTTTATGACTCAGGGGGTCTGATATGGAGCCAGAAAATATGCATTTCTAACAAGTTTCCCACTGATTTTAATTCTACTTGTTCAGAGGCCATATTTTGCAAACGGGAGGATGGTTCCAACCCAGGCACACACTGGAGTCATCTGGGAGCTTCTGTAGCTAGTGAAGCTTGAATTTCTTCCCTGGAGATTGGGACTTAATTGGTTTTATGTGCCACTAGATAGCAGGAATTTTGTTTGCATGCTTATATTTTAAGAACCTCAAATTTATTGAAAAATGTGCATGCACAGTATGAATAACTTTAAAAGAACCAGAACCACTTGATTTGATGTTTTACCACTCCGTGATTGTTATTTTCTTATCAACAAAAACATGTGCCTATGTAACTACACCACAATCATCACAATCTGGAAGTTCACATTAGGACAGTATGACTTACATAATGTGTCAGTACATTAAGTTTTACTAAATGTACCCATAATGTTCTTTGGAGCAAAAGATCTAGCTCAGAGTTATAAACTGTCTTTAGTTGTCTTTGTCCTGATTCTTTATCTTACTCAACCCAAAATGATTCTTTGGTCCTTATGATTTTTAGAATCTGAAGCATTTTTGAAGGTTATTAGCCCGTTACCCTGAAATATATTCCTGTACTGAAATTTGGCTGTTGTTTCCTTGCGGTTAGATGCAGTTTTGTGTCTCTGATGCCACTTCTGCAGCAGTGACAGACTGTCTTCCTCCCGTTTCCTGTGTTTCCCGGTTTCTAGTTGTCCAATTTTACTGATTATATTCATCTTGGTCACTTGGTTATCAAGATCACTACCAAGCTTCTCTACTGTACACTGAGTCATTTTCTTATTTATAATTAATCGCTCTTTGTGTGTGTGCTTTGAAAATTAACGTAAATGCCTTGTTTGGCACCAAACTTAACCATTAGGTGATCTAGATCAGGTAAACTCATGGTTTCTTATTTTTCTTACTAGGTTCTTAAAATCTGTCACTACTGTCGTTGGTTGGAGGCCACTGGGAGCCCTTCAGTCCACACCAATTCCTGGTCTTCCTTTGCTTTTTCTTTCTTTTTCTTTTTTTTTAAAGCTTTCTCAACCAGGACTGAGAAATACTTCTCCAGGTAGAGCAAAACACTATACTCAAAGGTGTGGGAGCAACACGCAGAAGCTTCAGGAACTTCCAGGTTTTCCCTGTGACACCCAGATGGGAGGGCGCACGAAGCAACAGCAAAGACTCAGTCTTCAGGGTTCATTCAAGCCCAGACTACGTCCTCATCAGTATCTCCAAGGACAGCTCCTCCCCATGCACTGAACTGTGACTGCACCCAGCGAGGTGTTGCTGCCTCTCTGTTAGATGTGTGTTCTCCAGGGCCAGGGCCGGGTTCCTGCTCTAACACTTTCCGATTCTGCAACTACGTGCTGCCTTTTTGTGAAGAACTAGGTGTTTGACCCTGAAGCTTAGTGGTATTTAGCAACAGATCCTATCAAGAAGCATCATGGTGGAGCCCTGATCCAGTAGGATTAATATTTCTAGAAGATTCACTGTAGAATCCACTCTGTCACTTTCTACCAGTGTACAAAAGTCATGTGGACCCAAAGCCAGTAGGCACCAATGCAAGAGAAGTGGCCTCAAATAAAACTGACCTGGCTGACACCTTGACCCTGGGGTTCCTGACCTGTAGAGTTGAAGGAAATAAATTCCTTTCATTTAAGCTGCCAAATGGATGGTATTTGGTCACGTAGACTGGAATTTAACTTATCTGATGTGTTTTCTACTTGTAAAATAGAGACCGCGGCTCCTATTCGCATAGGTCTGGTGACTCAGATGAGAACAGAATATCAAGTTGCCAGGGAGATGCCTGGTTCTTAGGGAATGCTTCATCAGGGTTCTGCTGCCACATTATTTCTATGGCTGGATTCGCCCTGCACATTCCTATTCTTCTACCTTTGAGCGAGATCAGTTCAGTTCCATAAATACTTTTGAAGTGAATTCTTCCAGACCAGGCCCCCGGGGATACGGACTGAAGAAGGCTTTGCTTGGAGTCCAAAGTCAGGAGGGAAGAGGCTGCCCGCTGCCGGCCTGAGGGCAGGTGCTGCAGAGTCGGTTGGTACAGAAAGGACTGATCCACAAGAGGACACAGGAAGTTGGTTTGGAACCTGTTTCCACAGCACTGGGCTGCTGAGAAAATGAGTGAATTGTAGGATTAAATCCAATAATCCACCACGCTCTCCCTTGGTTTTTATTATATTCATATGATAATCCAGTCTTCTCCCCAGCTTACCAATAATTAGCTGAGACTCTCTAAACTAATATGGATCTTTTTTTTTTTTTCTTTCCCCTTGACAGTCAGAGAGGCTTTTTATTTTTTTCTCCCTGTGTTGGGTTTCAGGTACTAGATAATGACAGTCTAATGTGAAAGGAAGTTTTAAAGCAATTAAGCAGAAATGGAAGGAGCCTTGCTGTGCTCTGCTGAAATTCAGGCAGGAGAGGAACTAAAAAATTCCAGAGCCACACGTAGTTATGACTTAAAGCAGGGGCTCAACTGACTCATGTTGGAAAAAAATACTGTCATAATTTTACACATCCTTCGGGGGTATAAAGAGAGAAGTCATTTCTCTTTGGAGAAGAACTGGGCTGGAGGAGGGAATAAAAATGAGTTCAGTGAAGTCTGGAGCCCTAAATTTCTCCCAAGGTCCATATTCATACATTTCAAGGCACATCACGTCTGGTGTTATAGAAAGTCTAGCATTAGGCTGGACACCGGCATAGAACCTCTTCCAGCCTCCTCTAACTCACAGCTTGCGTCCCCATTACTGCCTTTCCGGGCTTCCACTAGGATTTGGAGTTCGGAGCCTGCTCTCTCCACTAGACTGTGAGGTCCCCCACCCCAGGTCCTGGCTGTATCCCCGAGGGCCTGGCCCACAGCAGGCTCACTCTCACCTTGCCCTGACCCACGTCTCTAACTGCCAGGGCAGTCCAGGCACAGAGAGGGCACAGCAGATGCCTAACATTTCGCTTGGGATTGAGACACATGGGGCTTTTTCCTTCCTGCTTCCTGCCTGGTCTGATTTTTCTTAATATCCTCGTGATTTTTTTCCCCCCTCATTCCATGGCAGTCCTTAAATGTTTTCTCTTTCCCTTTATCATTCTTGACCTCCAAAGTGGCCTTTCTATGTATAGCCACCAAGCTCCCTCTTCTTCTTTCCTTGAAGAATTTCTGCAAACCTCTGAAAAGCTCTTCCCCAAGTATGGAATGGCGGATTAAGGACGCGAAGGAGGTATTCAGGAAGGCTCGCGCTCTCCTTCTTTGCGGCCAGCAAGAACGTTTGAGAGAAATGAGAATGATCTTTTAATTTACAGGCAGAATTTGCCCCACCTGGGCCCAGATGAAGGCGGGGAGCTCCTGACGCCAGCCCTCTCTCCACTGGGCAGCTGTGGGGGTTTTCAAACGGGGTTTCCCTAGGAACCGGGCCCCATGGCCCTCTGGTTCCCCAGGCCAAGGAGGAGGACAGGACAGGTGGGAGAGGAGAGGGTCAAGCCTTCCATTCATGCTTCACAGGCACACACTCCCCCTTTCATCGACTGACAAACTACGCTCCTCTAAAAGATTGCAATAGGAAATAAAAAATGTTTTCACTGCTAAAATATTTTGCAAGTCAGTGGAAGAATGGGAAAAATAGGGTCAGCGAGGCCAGCTGGATGATGGCAAATTTTTCCTGTAAGGGTTGATGGGATTTGCATATTTGAAACAGCCCAAAGCCACTTGGAGCCAAGCCTAGTAAAAAGATACGTGAACAGGGGAAGAATAATTCCACAGGAAGCCAAAGAAACGCAGCAGCAGGAGGATGAGAAGCAGAACGTGGCTACGAGAACATCATGTGCGAGCATGCATGCATGCATGTGTATGCATGTCTGTACATGTCACATGAAGGACTTCCAGGAGCCTGTCCCCAAACCACGCGTGGGTGACACAGTGTATAAACTCACCACAGAAGGTAATGACATTGAAGACTGAAATTCATTCATACGCATAAATTCTCCTGTGCACTGGGCATAGGGCTGAGTGTGTGTGTGTGTGTGTGTGTGTGTGTGTGTGTGTGTTTCATTGCTTTAAGATCAAAGTCTAGAGTTTTTCGTGCAACTCTCTGGGGATAAAATGCCACACAGTATTTGCTCCAGCACTGCCTGTGTAATCATTTCGCCTCTCTACACTCACTTTTGTCACCTATGAAATGGAAACAGTAACAAAATGACTGGAGTATGGTAGAGCATATCCACCCCGCAGCACAGGGCCTGGCACGGAATTAGCTCTTCATATGGGTCACTCTTACTGTTTCACCACTGCGATGGTCACTGCCCCCACCCCCAGCACGGCTGACGGTAGCATACTGAGCAAACAGTGAATCATGAGACACAAGGGATTAGAACACGAAGACCTGGCAGTTTGGGAAGCATAAGGATGATCAGAGTCCAACCTACCTGGGTGGCTGGGGACACTGAAGGCAGAAGAAGACAGAGGCCCAGAAAAGAAGATCCTGGAGCGAGAGAGGCTTCGAGTCTCAGGTGCACGGGACACTAGAGCGAGCTCTACGGGAAGCCTTGCTCTGTCCTCGCCCAGTTAGACCCAGAGACCTGCTGTTATCCCTCTACAGCCGCCCACCTGCTCGGCAGATAGATGCGCAGGGTTTAAACTTCTGTGTCCTGATTAAGGGGCCACTGACTTCTCCCTGATACCCGCGCGGGCTCTGTCGGACAGAAAGGTCTGCGAGGGTCGAGCCAGGTGGCTGGACAGCCTTCGCCACCGCTGTGAGGAGGCTCTGATTGTTGTGTGCAGCCTCAAAGCATAGCCCGCAGTAGTTCTCCTGTCTCACCTTCTACTAAAAATGTTCACTCTGAAAGATGTAACGGCGCTGACCTCTGACAGGCAGCGCGTCCCAGCTGTTAACGTGATTCAGCTTACAACAGAGGCTGCCCTTCAGACCCTTGCAGCCAGGCGCGGCGAGGAGGTGAGGCTGTCGGGGCCAGGCCTGGAGGGGAACAAAGACAAAAGTCACCTTGGCACTGAGGGTCTGGGAACCGCTGGCAGCTCGGCGGGCCTCCTGCAACCACTCGCTCTGCAGCCAGAGGCTGGAGACAGGAGCTGCCGCCTCAGGCCTGGCCAATTAGGCCCGACCGTGGGGCTGCACTGCCTCGAACGGAGGCCCTGTTAGCAATTAGCCCGCAGAGGAGGATGACTTGATACGGGGAATTTGATACGGGGCTTATTTTTAGCACGCTGTCACCTGTGTGGCACTGGCCGGACCTTCTGTACCTGATGCCCACCTGACTCGCAGGACGCTGTGCTTCCAGGCCCTTTTAATTGACTTAATTAGTCATTGTGCTGCCCCAAGAGTCCTGCTGGGAAGGTGCCAGGTGAGGACAGCTCACCTGGAGAAGGCTTTCGGTCCGCCTAGGACGGCGGATGCTCAGCCCACACCGGCTCCCGGAGCCCAGGGAAAGGAGCCTGGAATCGCCCGGTCCTCTGAGGAGCTGGGGTTACTTTACCTGCTTCCAGCTTTCAGGAACAAAGGTGTGGTGGGAAGCACGGACCCTGGATCTGGACCAGGACCCCAAGGCGCTCTCTCCACCAGCACCCCTCGATGAGAGCCCGGGGGTCTGCGTGTCCACTGGGAAAGCCCCGTCTGGACCATCTCTCCCCTCTGCTGCTTCTGGGAGGCGTGCGAGGTCCGGGTGGCCACAGCCGGGGCGAGAGCGGAACTCACTCTAGTTCAGAACACCCGGGAGAAGCGCAGTGTGTGGTAATTCCGTTCAGTGGCTCCTCCGTCTACAGAGCTCATTCGCCCCACACGCCGAGCGCCGCCCTGGCACCAAGCCCTGCGTACCGGGCGACACAGAGACAGGAACCCCGAGCCAGCCCCCTGCAGCCCTGCAGCAGCAGACGCGTGTGACTGAAATGGCAGCCCGTGGGCCCCCAGCCTGCACGCTGAGCCGGGAGCAAGAGGTCCGTTTTCCTGAAGGAGCGCCCACTGCTGGCTTGAGAGCGCCTAAGCCTCAGCGCGGAGGACGTGGCACTGGGAAGGGGACGGGAAAGGCGGGCAGGCCTGGGCCAGCGCAGGCAGAGAGGCCCGGCTGGGCCCAGAGAGCCAGCGCGGGCTGGAGAGGGGTGGGCCCAGGGTGGGAGCGGGGCGAGGCCACAGAGCCACGTGAGCAGTGCCCCCAGCTTTCCCCGGGGGAAAGGGACGGAGGGCTGGGTGTCCCCAAGGGGAGCAGCGACAAGGGGCTCCCACGCCCCTCGCTGGGGCAGCACAAAGAACAGGTCCCTCCTGCAGGCTCCAAGGAAGCCGGAGCACGGACAAGAGGACAGCCAGGCCTCCACAACCACTGGTGGCACGGACAGTGAGGCCGGCAGTGGCTCTCGCGGTGGCTGGGAGGAGCCAGTGGGCACATCAGCCCCGGGGTCTTCCCCAGCAGGCGGCCCTGCCAGGTTCCTCCCCAGTCTCTTAAGTCCCCGGGCCATCACGACATCCTCCTGAATTTGTCGAGCAAGGGGTGGAAGACCTGGAAGGAATCTGTTTCCGGTGTGTCACACTGACAAAGAGCAAAATAAAGGGGACCCCGGGACTCAGGACAAAGCACTGAGTGACAAGGTGGAGTCCTAGTTGGGACACACGTGCGTTGAGTGTGGGATCTAGGACACCTTCTGTGAAACCCTCTCTCCCTTCCAGGCCAGGCCAGATTCGGGGCACTTTCCTTTCTCATCTGGGGCGTGAGGTTAAGAATCCACACGCCAGATGGCAGAGGAGGAGGAGCGGGAGGGGACACAGAAAGCACGGTGCCCCTAACAGTCTCTCCTGATTTTTTTTTTTTTTTTTGAGATAGGGTCTCACTTTGTAGTTCAGGCTGGCTCTGAGCTCACTATGTAGCCCAGGCAAGCCCGGAACTCAGCAGTCCTCCTGTCTCTGCCTCCTGAGTTCTAGGATGACAGGTGTGAGCCACCATGCCCAGCATTGTGGTGTGTGTTGCTGATTGCTGGTGGGCGTGAGTCTCCACACCCAGCATTGTATGTGGTTACCAGGGATCGAACTCAGGACCTTGCGCTTGCGAGGCAGGCGCCGGAACCACTGAGCTAACCCTCCGGCCCTCTCCGGATTTTTAAACATGGAACATGTGGCCCCTGTATTCAAAGCCACTGACCAACACACACTGATACACACACACACACACACACTCACATGCATGTTTCTCCTTCGGGTTGCAGGCTAGGAGCTTTGCCAGTGCCTGTCCCAAGGTTACAGGGCCCTCGCCATCTGCTCTCTCCAGCCAGCAGCCCAGGCAGGGCTGCGGGAGCACAGCAGCTGGAGAGATGCAGGCGACTGTTTTTTCCTTCAAGTACTTTCAGTGAGCTCACAGCCCAGCCCAAGGAAGCAGACAGTGGAGGGCACTTCACTAAGGTGGCACATGGCACGGCCGGGTGGGAGCTCGGGGCTGGCACAGAAGGGGCCTGAGAACCAAGGTACAGCCAACAGCCCCGGGAGACGCTATGGCTCGACCCTCAGGGATGCTCAACCAGGAATTCTGCAACTTTGTCCTTAAGAGTCTCTTCTTTTCTCACTCTAAGGAAAACAGGAGCTAAGGACACGGTCGGTCCACAAAGACAAAGGGCCACTTCCTCCAATGCAGCAGGAGAGAGTCGAAGAGTCTCGACCCTTTCTGAGCCTCAGGGTTCTCTCTGTAAAGCAGTCAGGTTAGATGCTTCTGAAATGACTCCAGGTAAATACCGAGCACAGCATCTTGGAGATGGACTCTCATGCTGAGGAGGCTCAACACTAAGTTGTTCTCAAAACTGGCTGGACATAAAGAAGCAACGACAACAAAAACCCAACCAACCAAACCAACACAGCAGCAACTAAAACCAAAACTACAGAATCACCTATGATAAAAGTTACAAAGTTGGGCTGGGGGGTTAGCTCAGTGGTTCCGGTGCCTGCCTCACAAGCACAAGGTCCTGAGTTCGATCCCAGTAACCACATACAATGCTGGGCGTGGAGACTCACGCCCACCAGCAGTCAACACCGCATAGCACAGTGCCGGGCATGGTGGCTCACGCCTGTTATCCCAGCACTTGGGAGGCAGAGGCAGGAGGATTGCTGAGTTTGAGGCTTGCCTGGGTTACATAGTGAGCTCAGAGCCAGCCTGAACTACAAAGCGAGACCGTGTCTCAAAAAAAAAAAAAAAAAGTCACAGAGTTACTGTCCCAAGGTCATAATGCACAGTGATGGGAAGTAATGAACGCAGAAGTCACACATATGTAACTTCAGGTATAGCAACTTGGCTTTACAAGATTACATAGGCAAGAACCTTCAGAAAAAAACAATAAATTTCAACTGCCAGGTTAGCAAAACAACCTCTATTAACATTAAAATATTATTAAAACCAAATTGTACATGTTGTAAATATCTTCCTGTGAAAAGGATTCGCTAATTACGTTCACCATTTTAACCACTTAAAGTTGTGAAACAGGGTAGCTGGTAGCATAGTCACAATTTTGTATGACCATCAAGTCTAATTCCAGAATATGACCAAGTCCAAAATAAATGCGAGAGCTGTGCGCAGACAGTCCCACTTTCCCTTTCCTTACATCTATTCCCTGGAAACCACTAATATATTTTTTGTCTCTTTCAGACATTTCATACAAATGGAAGCACACAACATGTGCTGTTTTGTGTCTGACATCTTTATATTGGCACATTTTGAAGTTTGAAATCTATTGCAGCATGGATAAGTATTCTATTCCTTTTTCATAACCAAGTAGTATCCCATCTACCAGCTGTCGCTTATCCATTCTTTAGTTAACAAATATTTGTTTCCACTTTTTTGTTAGTATGCCATGAATATTAATATACTGTATAAGTTTTCTTGAGAGCATATGTCTTTAACTCTGTTGGATTATTCTTGCCAGGTCAAGTCACAGCTGAATATTTAACTTTTTGATTATAGTATTGCCAAATTGTTTTCTCCAAAAGCTAAATTATAATTCATTCCCCTGGCAACATCTGTGAGCTTCAACTGCTATATATGCTCAGAAATTGTTGTTACTTTCAGCATCACCATTATAAATATTGCCATGATTCGGCTGTGAAGTTCTATCTCACTGTGGTTTTGATTTGTATTTCTCCGATCAAAAACCATAGAGTCTTTTCACATTTTCCTTCATGAACATCTTTTCATAGAAGCTCTTTGCATATCTTATTTGGAGGAAGGTTCCATTATATTTTAAAGTTCAATTCTTTTTGTTGAATTGTAATAATTTTTGAGTGTTGTAGATAGCAGTCCCTCAGGAGATACATGACTTTAAATATTTCATTCTATTTTATGAATTGCTTCTTATTCGCTTGATGTGTTCTTGGTCACACAAAAGATTTTAATTTGGATGAAAACTAACTCAGCAATTTTTTTCTTTCACTGGTGTGCTTTTGGGGTCATACTTGAGAAACCAGTATCTGATCCAAAGTCATAAAGGTTTATCTGTATGTTTCTTGTCAGAAGTTTTGTGGTTTTAGCTTTTACATTTAATTATTTTTTCATCCACTTTTGAGTTAACTTTTTGTATGTGATGTCAGAGAGGGACCCAACTTGCATGTGGTTATCCAAGTGTCCCGACATTGGCCACTGTATCTTTGTAATAAATTTTGAACTCGTAATTGTGAGTCTACCAACACTACTTTTACTATAAAAATATATTGACTCTTCAGTGTCTCTTTTTTTTTTTTTTTTTTTTTGCTTTTTGGAGACAGGGTCTCGCTTTGTAGTTCAGGCTGGCCCTGAGCTCACTATGGTGCCCAGGCAAGCCGCCGCGAACTCAGCAATCCTCCTGTCTCTGCCTCCCGAGTGCTGGGATGACAGGCGTGAGCCACCACGCCCAGCATTCTATGTGGTAACCGGGGATCGAACTCAGGT
>PVIC010025594.1:0-25180 GCA_004025085.1 Thryonomys swinderianus
AGTGCTGGAGTGGACATAAACATGAGCTGCTCTGTTACAGCAAGGTGCAACAGCTCAGTGTTAAAGCTATCTGAAGGTCTCTGAAGATGAAGAAACCAAGGGCAGCACTCAGAGAGATGGAGTGAATCTTTATTATACAAGGGGGCTCAGAGGAGTTTGTATCCCTAGTCTGAGCTCTGAGAAGAAATAGAAACAGTCTTATACAGAAATCAATGAGGTGGGGATATAGGCCCATATGCTCACAGAAATGGGTGGGCAAAGTTACAGAAAATTCCTAAAACAGCTGGTAGGAACATCATGCAGTTCAAATGGTTATATCGCTTGAGTAGAACATCTTAGGCATGTGAGTTGGGGGAGTACGGGAGCTTGGCAGCGAGCAAAGGCCTGACCTATTGTGCGTTCTTTCCCTATTACTTTGTCTTTAGGAGATACTGAGCCAACCCAGTGTGTCTTTTCCTGTGCCATCCTAGTCTCTGGTTTAAGAGTCTCTGTGGCACATAGTTTCAAATGAGTAGCATGAAATTCTGAGAGAAGCCTAAAATCTCAGCTGCCATGAAATTCCTCATGCCTTCCCATCACACTCTTCCCATCTTGCCGTGAAGTCTCTCAGATCTTTCAGGAAATACTGCAGAACCCGTTTGTTTAGGAGCTTAAAGCCCTATGTTACATCTGTCCCTTTAAACTCTCTCAAGACAATTTCTTCTTCTTGATATTTTCCCTCACACATTTCCTCTTTATGTTTCACTAGGAAAGTTCTTGATTAGTTTAGTGTTTTGGTAGCCAAAGTCTGATTTCCATTTTATAAGCAATTTCTGCCCTGTAGCAGTTGATCTCTCCTATCATCAACTAGCCACATCTCTTCAAAGGAAGAAGGCAAGATAAAGGCTAAACACCAAATAAAAAGGAATATCAGTTAACATAATAAGCACAAATATAGAGTAAGAATTTTTACTTATTTTATATGAGCTGTTGGTTGAAGAAAGAGCACCAAAGATATATAGAACATTAGCACCTGGGGTCAATAATAGAAAATATCAAATATGATTAAATTTTACAGAATTATAACAGTAAAAGATATGCTGCTATTAAGCCCCCTTAAAATACTCTTCCTTATTTTGAACACATAGAAGTCCTCTGTGATGAGTGACTGAAGAGATGTGATAAAAAGGTGTTGGCAAAAGTGCCATCAAGGAGAAAAGCGGGCTCACAAAATCATGGTGTGTCCTCATCCATCTTGTTCATCAGGTCTGGGTTGTGTGAGACTTCTGGCTCTTCCTCAAAGACAAAATGACTAGGAAGGGTAAATATTTTGAATTAATGCAGGAAATTGAGAAAGCTGTGACAATGCACTAGAGACATTCATGAAAGAGGAATTCCAAAACTGCTTCAAGAAAGTGTCAGGGACAGCTGGGGATTTAGCTCAGTGGCACTGTGCCTGTCTTGGAAGGTCCAAGTCCTGAATTTGATTCATGGTTCAAAAAAGAAAGAAAAGAAAAGGAAAGTGTGAGGGACAATGGGATGAGTGTGTTCCAAGTGAGGGGAGTATCTTAAGGACATATAATCGATGGGTCTTTTACTGTAATAATTTAGTTTTTATAATGTAAAATTCACTATATTTTCAGATCATATTAATGTTATTGCTTTTATCTTTAATAGAGCATATGTCAAGTGGATGGGTGTGTTTTTTTAAAAATTGGGCCAAAACAAATTATTTTGGCTGCAAAGGGTATCTAGTCACAAGGCAGTAGATGCCATCAGGTTCCAGTCTGCTTATTGAGTACCAGATTTTCAGGACAAAATGTATTGAGTATCAATCTTTAATTTCAAGATAGTCAAATACCAAAGTATGACCTTAAAATCAAGGTGAAGCAAAGACTTGGCTAAGGTAAAGTGAGAGATACAAAGCAATGTTGCACTTTTATTAAGTAAGGCAGAGACTATTTCATCTATATTGAGATAAGAAAATGGGGTTTCTAGCACATGCTAAGATTTTGTGTTGCTGCAGCATGCAGAGGTTTGGGGGGCTGGAGTCCTCCCATGAAGAGAGCCTCAGGTTCCTGGTTTGGTCTCTTCACCCGGGTCAGGAATACAAGGGGTGAAGTGAGTTCACTGGGAAGTGGAAGTCTCTCTGGCATGGAATGAGAAACTCTGATAAGGAAAGTGAAGTAAAGCAGAAGTTTAACAGATAATGTTGCAAAAGGCTGCAGGGGTGGAGCTGGGGGGTGGAGCTGCCACCCAGCAAGTGAGATGTATGGCAAAGAGAAGCTCAAGGTGAGTTTCCTAGCATGGTATCTTCATTGTGCCCATACTTGGGTAAACTGATTTTCTAAAAGTAAATATTTATCAAATTGGTCTAATCAGAGCTTAATCTTTCTTTCTGGGCATATCAAGGTTCACAGGAGCTTTGGGCACAAGGCAAAAAGTATACAAAGTTCCTAGCCCCTTCCAATACAGTGTATCATGAGTAAGACTGAGAAATGGGCAGGTCATGCCCTACACTGCCTATTCCTCCCTATCCCTGCAAGTCATAGAATGTGTTTGTTTTGTATTTTTGTTTGCTTTGTATTTTCACTTTTAACGTATAGACTTTAGTTGAATATTAACTTTGTGACTATTGACCCAGGAGCCATTAGATTAAACATTTCACTCTGTCTTGAAAACATTGTGTACAATTATAATACCACCAAGAGATTAGCATTTTCAACCAGAGAACTAAGGCCTGGAGAATTTAAATATTGATATAGTCTCATTATAAAATGAGAAGATTGGGATTCGGTTCACTTGAAGGTGTGTATTCCTTTTGAGTCTCATGATGAAATCACATGCTGGAAACCCTCTGTGTGCATAACTGAATGATAGGATGCTGTCTTCTCTCTTCCTCTAATTGTTATATACAATTACTTAATTGTTATGACTGTTATGTACAACTGACTTCTTGTGTCAAGTCCTTTCACTTCTCTGGCATTTGTGGAATGTTAAGTTGGATTACATCAAAGGTCAAAAATACAAATACCTCACTCGGGAGGCAGAGGCAGGAGGATTGCTGAGTTCGAGGCTTGCCTGGGCTACATAATGAGCTCAGGGCCAACCTGAACTACAAAAGCGAGACCCTGTCTCAAAAAAAAAAAACAAAAACAAATACCTATTTCCACAGAAGAGGTGCATAATACAAATGTATAAATATACATTGCTGAAAATCATAGCATCACCACTTACTTTCTGCCCATTCACACTGAAATTTCAGTCTCTTACAGATCATTAAGCTTTTCATCAGGCATCTTTTCCATATAACAGTCAAGGTTCTCGAGATTTGTTTTCTTAATGGAGGCTTGAGCTGTACTCTGACACAGATGCATTTTGTTAGTAATTTAAATCCAGAAATCTCCTCAGTGTTCTGACCAAGTATATCTAGCTCACATTTTTCTTGAAACAGGCTCTCTCAAGGTTCTTTTTGTGTTTCTAGGGACACGGATACCAGAATAACTCTTTCATTTTTATTCTACTGCAAGAAAAGCAGTAGTTTTAATAGGATAATGCCTGGCATTGACATAGCCTTAGTGCAAAGAGAGTAGTGGGGACTGTGGCAGATGATGAGCATGGACCTTGTTAAAATGGCCAAAAGGGTCTGAACTTCCTAGGGAAGGTGGCTAGCTGTTCCTTCACATCACTTGCCTTTTGGCCTCTGAGGTCTTCACTTCATTATGGATGTGTCTTCTGAAGTTTCAAGAAAACCAGTGCATCTTTACTATTTGCATGGTATCACCTAAATTTTAAATGGGGGAAGTTAAATTTTTAAATAAACATCTGTAATATTAATCCTTAGCACTTCAGGATACCCATGGAAACACCATGTAGGAGAGGCTTCTAAAGCTTTGAGATTTCTGTACAGATGATCTTAAAAGTCTCTTTTCCCTACAACTTTTTAAAGAATACTCATTTATCCCTCATTATGCTCTAAAGATATACTAAAGTGCATTACACGTCCTAAAGCATTTAATATTCACAATAACCTTATGATATAGCTGCTATTGTTACTTTCACTTTACAAATGAGAAAACTAAGGAATAGAGCAGTCAAGTGACTTGTTTAATAAATAGTAGAGCAAATAAATAGTAAAGGCAGAACTCTTAACACTGGCCCTCTGTCATTATAGCTCAGAAATGTATTTTTATTCATTTAAGTTTCTGTTTCTTCTTTTAAAAATTGACTTCCTTAATAAACATTAGTTTATAAACTTTTGTTGATGACAATAAACATTTATTTAGATTTGAATGAAGTAAGTAGGCTAGGGTAGTTTTATTTTGTATAGGAGAAAAGATTGGCCTATTAGGTGGCTGGATGTTAGTATAGATTAGTGCACTGCCTAAATTAGGGAGATTAAAACAAGTGAGATGCTGCATCCCTTCAGTTTCTTTCAATCAAATTTCATACATAAATAACTGCTGTTTGATTGGCTGGTGCTCATGCCCAAGGGAGTAACTAATGTTTTGCTTTTCCAGCTGCCTCAATACCCAGAGAATGTTAATACAAATGGAAATTCGGCCATATATTTAAACAATTTGTCACAGCATAAAGATTTCCAGAGTCTTTAGGTTATAATTTGTCTCAGCTAAGAGATTTCCAAAGCTTTTTGGTTAAAGAGGTTTTTAAATGCATGTATGGGCAATATCTGAGCTGACTTTTTATTTCAGCAAATATGAAGATGTATTATCCCTTGAGGTTTGTTATTAACCTCAGTTTCACCTCTGTTAATATTTACTCTACAGGTCAATAAATCCTTATATTCATTTTGACAGAAGCCAATATCTTTAGATTATGAGTTATTAATTTTGGCCAAGCTGAAAATTATGAAAATATTATTGTTTTACTAGAAAAAAATGCCATTTTTCCATCCTCAGGATCTCTAAAAAAAAAGTTAATTTTTTATCTTAATTGCCTAACTTCCTTTTCAGTTTTATTGCTTATAGCTAAAAATCGGAATATTCAAAGGAGTTTCAAAAATCTCTATCCCACTGAAAAACTACAGGAGGCCATGATTGAATAAACTCTATTTTAAAGCCTTCTGTGAAATACCCTGACTTTAGGTGAACCAAAAGAGGGCTGTGACCCAATTACTGGTGTCTTTTTGGGTATTTATTTACTGACTTTGCTTAATTTGGGTTAAAACATATAAAATGTATTTCTACAACCTGAACAGCTGCCTCTAGCATCTGTTTTTATCTGAGGATAAAAGTCAGGAAGAATGAGAAGAAATAGTTAAGTATATTTGGTTTTCAGTATAAATTTGGGGATGGAATGTACAAGTAATTAGTTTCCTGGTTCAAAGAATGTAGCCCTATAATCCTCTAAAATCCTGTCTGTAATGATAAAAAAAAAGTCCAGGGCCAAAGGACATAAGGAAGTCATGGAAAAAGTAGAGATCTTCCAAAGTTTCTGGCACAGTTTCTTCCATCTTTCTGAGCAACCTCAGGGAGGTGTGAAGTGTGGCATTTCCACCTGCTAAAACGTAGCATCCAGGAAATATATGCATGAGAGAAAGGAGCTGTCCAAAGGCTGACAAAGAGATTTTCCATAATGTTTCTGGGGGTGGGAGTGGGCCATCTGTGGTGAATAATTTCCAAGTGACTGTGAGGCATACTCAAATTTCACAAGCACTGTACCAGAGTCACTGATTTTTCAATCTTATATGTATATTTTGCAAACCCGTGGGGAGTTTCAAAATTAGTGATGTCTGGGTTTTATGCCCAGAGGTCCTGATTTAGTTGATCTGGGGTAAGAACTGGACATCAGGATGTTTGACAGCTTCCCAGGTGATGTGAATGAGGAGCTGGATTGAGAATGGCCTTAGGGCAGGCTTCCATCCTGAGTTGCTTCTGCAGATATAGCGCCGTCTTTTCACACAAAATATTTTGCCATGCTTCCTTTACTATCCTGAAATGAAATTCATGTGAACATTATTACTGATAGACATAGTTTTAACTGCTGTATGAAAGAGAATGAACAGAAAGCTCAGTGAAGCAAGCAGATGCTTACACGCACTATGAACGTGATGATTACAGATGCACGTTGGCCGAGGTGTGTTGAATTAGTAAGTCAAAAGTCATGGGCCACATTACTGTAATTGACATGATTTCCTGAAAGGAAGAACTGATCTTGGTAAAGTTTCTAACAAATTCTTTTCACTTTTCCTAAGCCTATACTTAAAAGAAACTCTGGTAGGGGGTGCCATGGCTCTTCGCTGACCACCTTCTCTAGGATTCACCCTCAGGTGAGGAGAGCCTGGACCAAGACACCTGCCTCCATTCAGTGAAGATCAGGGCTGACTTCTGACAATCTCAACTTTTGTCTCAATTCAGGACAGTTTGGAAGGACTGTCTTGGCTCCAGATCCTGTTGGATGGCCTGAGACTTCTGCTGTGACTGTACTGAGGTTTTACCTCTCCAGCAGCTCACACCTGCCTCTTCAGCCATTCTCAGGGTTGATTCCAAACCCTGGATAAACCTCCTGTCTGCCATCTCAGAGCCCACTCCCAGGGGAACTGGACTGACACACTGTAGGAAAATCCCGAGTTCTTTCCTAGTCAGCAGTACCACAGCTATCTATAAAAAGCCTTTCCAGTGTTTTATCACATCTATATCGTCTTCATTAAGACACATAGGGACAGATTCAGAAATGTGTTTGGTGACTTCTAGGGACACAAAAACAGGCAGATAAAGCATAGATAGCAGAAGGCTGGTTAAGGCTCAGGTGATGATGGTTCCCTACAGATGATTGGAGTTGTAAATGCTAGGAGAAAAATCTCTGGGATTTGATTTGGGAGAAACTTGCCCTAAGTTGCAAAGAAGGGAAGCCTCAAGCAGTTCAGTATAAATTAGAATTGTGTTTTATTTTTTCCCCAGTCTTTTTCTCTCCAAGGAGCCCATAGCCATCAGGACCTACTCTGAAAATGATCTGGTAAGTTATTTACCCCTTAGTGGGATCTAAGTCACCAGTTTTAGTTTTTCACTTTCTGTGACATTTTAGATTTAAATATTTTTGTGGACTATAAGTCCCAGGCAGAGAAATTGAGGAGTAAGAGAATCTTTCCTCTTTATTCTCTAAATCAGTTCTCATTGGAAACTTTTGAAGGGTTCATTAAGGGTGGAAATGAGTATCCTAGCAGAAATGTCTATCAGCTCTTTGGGGATGGGAGCTCATGAATTCTATTTTCCTATTTCCCTGAAAAATTGCTGTATATTTAGCAAAGAAGCTTTGTAGTTTTGGTTTGTAAAGCTAAGATAAATTTAGAAATCTGATGGCAGAACAAATTTTAGAAGAATGAGTTTGGTTTTGAAACAATGCTATTAAAATGTAGAAAAATATTTGTAAATTTTTTCTATCGGTAAACTCTACTAGAAGATATACAGTGTTGGTTGAATAATTATATTTCTCTGTCTTTCAATTTTATGTTTTGTAGAACCTGATCATTATTCAATCCATGCCATAATATTCCCTCCTTTAATTTTGATAGTCTTAAAGAAATAGAAGAAATAAAAAGGTGTCAGCATTGAGAACAATTTTAAGAAGCCTCTGTAAAGGACTCAGTCCCTTTTTGTAGCTGCACAATTTGTTCATTCATTGAAATCACAAGCCCTTCTTGTCCATGCCATGCTAGGCCTTGTGCTGTGTGTGGAAGCAGAACAAATGAAGAGATGATAGTGTCCTTAAACACCTCCAAAGTAGCAGCATCCTTCTCGATCTGCTGACCCCCCAGGCAAGACTTTATTTACTGCTCACATTAGTTGTGTCCTTGGCCATGAATTAATCATGGCTGTGTTTCTTAAGAGCAGTGCGTATGCAAGCCCTTTGCATGCTGTTGGCTGGGGTGTTGTTTGCATAATGTATCGACTGTGCATGTTTAAACACTTGAGTGGATCATTAATACTCAGTACAGTTACTGAAATGCAGCCCCTGAGAATATCTTCTGCTTGTAACCTGAAATCCTGCCAGTTTTTCAAGGCTTTTCAGAAAGCAAATGGTTGTGTGTGTGTATGTTTTTAAATGTCCCTTTAAGTTCTTTTAGCCAGTGAATAGTCAGAAGTGATTCTGCTAAGCTTTCTGAACCCCCAGTGCAATATAATATTTTTGAATGAAATGATATAATATCTGGGGGGTGAACCATAGGAAACCACAGTTTGCTGACTCATGTACTTGATCAGTAAAACAGTGAAATACAGTTGTTATTAAATGCAGTAGCTTTATGATACAAGGTGTGGTGGTAAGCATAAAATTCAGTTCTATATAGCAAAATTTCCTTACTGAGTTGATTGGGAAAGTCATCTCACTGAGCCTTGGTTTCTTCATTCATAAAATGATGTCATTTGCAGAAAAGGAAAGAAGGAAGGAAAGCAGAAAAGGAAGGAAGGATGGATGGAAGGAAAGGAGGATTTTAATTTCTTTGCTTCTCTTTCTAAAGCACCTAGTACTTTTACTTTTCTGTACAGGCTAAAGCAGAGGTTGGCAAACTATGCTTCTAGGGACAGATCTGGCTTGTCACCTGTTTTTACAGTTTAATGAAATATAGCTGTACCTTTTAAAAAATGTATTGCCTCTGCCTGCTCTCACACTTTAAAGCCAGTGTTAGGAACTTCAGCTGAGGCTCAATGCTGTAAACATGTACTGTTTAGATCTTTCCAGAAAAAGTTTGACAGCAGAAATCTCCAAAGTGGGGGTATATTCCCCCTTAAGGGAGAGGGAGGAAAATATTTAATTCCACTTTTATGGACATTTATGTTTTTTTTGAGACAGGGTCTCGCTTTGTAATTCAGGCTGACCCTGAGCTCACTCTGTAGCCCAGGCAAGCCTCGAACTCAGCAATCCTCCTGCCTCTGCCTCCCAAGTGCTGGGATTACAGGCATGAGCCACCATGCCCGGCTGGACATTTATCTTTTAATTTTAATCATTCCAACTTTTATCCTTCACACCTGTTTTATATCTAATAGTTAAGTATGTATGTGATTCATATTAATAAGTACATATACATATATGTAAACATTTTCTCAATTTGTCACTAATATAAAGGGCATGATAAAAAATATTTAGAGGTGATTAGTGAAGCATTGTATTTCAGACAAAATTCACAAAATTATAACAAGTATATATGGTGACTTCAACCAGACTACAGAAGACACTTTCTGTTTTATCAACAATAACTAGGGAGCTTTAGGAAGAAATCTTTATTAGTGGCTTGAAAGTGCACATTCTCCATTTATATTTTGGAAGTGTGCTTCTCAAACCGTCATTATGAAGGACTAGTTTTTTGTTGTTAATTTATGAACATATATTTTGGTAAATAAAATAAAATAAATTTCCTGGCAACTTAAATGAAAAAAATTAGTATTTCAATATTTACACATTATTAGATTTAATAGAGGTAAAAATTGCTGTATCAAACTACCTTGAAGGTTTCTCAATATTTAATCATAATAATCTATGCAGTTCAGGAGCACATAGGTTTGTAGACCAGGACTGGTTCACTACCATATTTAGAGTATCTCTAATTTGAAAAATTCAAGGAATTTTAAAAAGGCAGAGTTCTGGAACTTCTTTTCTCATTCACTTGGTGGTAGCTTAGTTAAATAGATAATGATGAACACTACACTTTAATGTAAAATTGTTAATAAGATGAAAATTATAAATCCAGAGGAACCAATTTAAATCATACCTTTTGCCTTATGAACAAGGATATATGGGACCCCTCTAAAGAACAAGAGATAAAGGAGGACTTCTTCACGCAGCTGAATGTCAAGCAGGATAATAATTGCTCCACTTTCTTTGACAGACAATCAATTTTAGAAATATATTTTTTATTAAAATATTTTTATGGTGCTGGGCATCAAACCCAGGATCTCATAATACTAGTCAAACACTCTCCTATTAAGTTGGATCTCCAGCCCAGCTAGAAGTATACTTAATATCATGATCAATAATATGGAAATATATGAAACAAAATATTATTAATATATATTTATCTTTTTATGCAAATAACTTGATATTTCATACCCATTCTCTTTGAAATATATTTTATTTCTGTCCTAATTCTAGTCTATACTCCTTCCTATTTTAAGAATTATGTTTCTGAGACACTAATTGACTTAATGATCCATTAGTGGGTTCCTAGCCATAGTTTGAAAACTCTGAAAGCAGAGATAAACAATACATACAAAGACAGCTCTAGGTGAGGAAAAAATGTGATTTTTAACAATAGTTTAAAATAAAATCATACGGAATATCAAAGTAGATAGTTTTTCTTGTTTGTTTGTTTTTTTGGAGACAGGGTCTCTCTTTGTACGTCAGTATGTTAGGCTGGCCCTGAACTCACTGTGTAGCCCAGGTCAGTCCCAAACTCAAAGCAATCTTTCTGGCTCTGCATCTTGAGTGCTGGGATTACAGGCATGAGCCATCACAACAGGCATTGTGGTATGTGGTTACCAAGTGCTGGGCTTACAGGCATGAGCCATGAGAATTTGTACGTACATGACACAACTTAATTCTCATTTTTTCTCATTCATCTGCCCACCACACAACACCCCACCACCTTTATACATAAGTTTTGCTTCCTTTTTTTACCGTCAAATTTTTTCTTTCCCTTCTTTACTTATTACAACCCCCCTTTCCCTTTTGAATGTTTTCTATTTCATAATATCTGTCATTCATTTTAGAACTCATTTACATCTTGGGTTTCTCATAACAAGAAAAAAGATACACTATGTACATACCTGTGACCTATTTATTACACTTATGAGTATGTCTGCTAGGTACGTCCATTTGAGTATAAATGACTCAAACTTATTCTTAATGGCAGAGTAATACTCTACTTTATTAAAAAAAACCACATCTTCTATATTGAGTCTCCAGTTGGTTGGCATTTGGGTTGTTTCCAAGATTTGGCTATCATGAACTGAGCTGGTATAACCATGGGTGCACATATGTCACTATGATATGAATCTTTTAATATTTGTGTATATACCTAACAGGAATAGCAGGGTCAAATGGGACCTCTAATCCTAGTTTTTTTGTGGAATCTCCACAGTGGTTGTGCCGGTGTAGAATCCCACCAAAAGAGAAGGGTTCCTTTCTACTCAAAGCCTTACCAGCGTTTGTTGTTTGCTGATTTTGTGACAGCAGCCATTTTTTATGAAGTGAGATGGAATCTCAGTGTTGATTTCATATGCATCTCTTGAATGACCTGTGATGTTGAACATTTCTTCATATGTTTCTTACCTACTTTTACTTCTTCATCTGAAAAATGTCTGCTTCTTTCAGATGTCCATTTTAGGATAGGGTCTTTAAATTTGGTGGGGCTGTTTATTTTAAACTCTTTATATATTCTAGACAGTAGCCCTTTGTCTGAGAAACAGCTGGTAAAAATTGTATCCCATATTGTTGGTTGTCCTTTTACTCTGCCGGTGTTTGCTCTTGTTGTGCAGAAGCTTTTTAGTAAGATGTGATCCCAATTGTTGACGCCTTCTGCTAGTTCTTGTGCTACAGAGGTTTTGTTCATGAAGTCTTTCCCTAAGGTGATGCCTCCAAGAGTTGTACCTAACCTTTCTTTTTTTTAGACAGGGTCTCACGCTGTAGTTCAGGCTGGCCCTGATCTCACTATGTAGCCCAGGCAATCCTTGATCTCGGCAATCCTCCTGCCTCTACCTCCTGAATGCTGATTACACTCAGATTACAGGCATGAGCCACCACGTCCTATATTGTGATATGTAATACTGATTGCTGATGGGCATCAGTCACCATACCTGGTATTGTCGTATGTGGTTACCACGGATCAAACCAGGGACCTTGCGCTTACTAGGCAGGCTCTGCTAAATGTCCAGTCCCTACATATTCTGTTTTGCAGCAAGTTTAGTGTTGCTATTTTGATATTTAAGTCACTAATCCATTTTGATTTTAGTTTATTGCATGATGAGAGAGATAGCTCTAGCTTTAGTCTTTGGCATGTTGAAACATAGTTTTTCTAGCACCATTTGTTATAGAGGTTGTCTTTCCTTGATTGAGGATGTTGATCTGCTTTTTCAAAGATGAGGTGCCTTAGTGTATCTGGAGCTGTTTCTGGATCTTCTAATCTGTTCCCCTGCTCCTCACATCTGTTACTTTGCAAGTACCATGCTGTTTTTATTACAGTGGCTTCATAGTATAGTTTAAAGTTGGGGATCGTGATACCCTGTGCTGTGTCCTTGTTGGCTAAATTGCTTTTGCTATTCTAGGTCTCTCTTGTGGTTAGAGGTGAATTTCTGGATTTTTTTTTTAAATCTGTGAAATGTGCCATTGGGATTTCAATTGGAATTGCATTGAATCTATATAGTAGTTGTGACAGTATAGCCATTTTGACGATACTGGTTCTTCTTACCCAGGAACAAGGGGTGTCTTTTCATTTTTTTATATCCTCTTTAATCTCCTTCTTCAGAGTGTTGTAGTTTTCAGAGTAGAGGTCTTTCACTTCCTTTGTTAGATTGATTCCTAGATATTTCATTTTTTGGATGCTACTGTGAAAGGGATTGACTCCCCAATTTCTCAGTGAGTCTGTTGTTTGTGTACACAAAGGCTATTGATTTTTGAGCATTGACCTTGTATCCAACTGCAGTACTGAATTTGGCAATTAAATCTAGCAGCCTTTTTGTGGAAGTTTTAGGATCTTCTAGATAGTGTCATTTCATCAGCAAATAATGACAGTTTAACTTTTTCCTTTCCTATCATTATTCCTTTTATTTCTTGTTCTTGTCTAATTACTGTGGCTAATATTTCCAGCGCTGTATTGAACAAGAGTAGTGATAGTGACCATCTTTGTCTTGTGAAAGGTTTCGGTTTTTGACCATTATGTATGATGCTGGCTGATGGTTTCTTATAAATAGCTTTTATTCGTTAGAGATAAAATGCATCTATTCCAGTTTTTTTGTAGGATTTTGATCATGAATGGGTGTTGGATTTTGTCAGACACTTTTTCTGCGTCTATTGAGATAGCTATATGGTTTTGTCCTTGAATCTGTTAATATAATGTATCATGTTTATTGATTTATGTATGTTAAACCATCCTTGCATTCCTGTGATCAATCTAACTTGGTCAGAGTGTATGAACTTTTTGATTATTCTCTGTATCCTGCTTGTCAATATTTATTGAGAATTTTTGAATCAGTGTTCAGTAGGGAGATTGATCTGTAGTTTTCTTTTTGGTTGGGTCTTTCTCTGTTTTTGGAATCAATGTAATGGTTGGCTTGCAGGAATGAATTTGAGAGTACCACTTCCCTTTTGATTTCATTAAAGGGTTTGAGAAGTAGTGGCATTAACTCTTTAAAAGTTTTGCAGAATTCAACAATAAAGCCATCAGGTCCTGGACTTTTCTTTGTCAGTAGATTTTTTCATTACTTTTTCAATTTCACAGATTGATATTGGGTATTTAACATTTTTATATCTTCTTTTTTAAACTGTGGAAGTTCATATCTGTCTAGGAATCTGTCCATTTCTTCTATGTTTTCCATCTTATTGGAGTGCAAATCTTCAAAGTAGGGGTTTATTATCTCTGGTCTTTTTCTGCATTTGTGGTGATTTCCCCCTTCTCATTCACAATAACATGGATTTGAGCTTTTTCCTTCCTTTATTTGGTAAGGTTGGCTAATGGTCTATCAATTTTATTGATGCTTTTAAAAAACCAACTCTTTCATTCATTGATTTTTTTGTGTTGTTTTAGCCTACATTGCATTAATTTCTGCTGTGATCCTTATAATGTCCTCCCTAGTATGAGATTTGGGTTTGTCTTGCTCCTCTTTTTCTAGTAGTTTGAGATTCAGCGTTAGATTGTTCATTTGATCTTGCTCTGTTTTCCTAGTGTAGGTGTTCACTGCTATGAATTTCTCTCATAGAACTGCTTCATTGTGTCCCTTAAGTTCCTGTATGTTGTGGTATTATCATTTAATCATGAGAACTATTTAATTTCTTCAGTGACCTCTTGGTTACTCAGCAGAGTGCTAGTAACTTCCCAAGTGTTCATGAGTACTTTAGAATTTCTTTTGCTATTCAGCTTCAATTTCAAGGCACTATGGTCTACAGGGAATAACTTCAATTCCTTTGCATTTACTTAAACAGACTCTATGAACTACCATTTGGTCTATTTCAGAGAATGACCCATGAGTAGCTAAGAAGAATGTGTATTCTGACTTTGCAGGGTGACATACTCTATAGGCATCTGTTCAGTCCATTTGTTCAAAAGCTTGATTCAGTTTAAGTATTTCATTATTAATTTTTTGTCCACTTGATATGTCTATTTGTGATAGTGGGATATTGAAGCTCCCTACTACTATGTATTAGTGCTTGTCTGGTTTTCTTGTCCATTAATATTTGTTTTATATAGTTGGGTGCACTAGAATTTAGTGCATAAATATTTATGAATATCCTCTCTCCTCTTGGATTGTTCCCTATATGAGGATGTTGTGTCCTTCTTTGTCTCTTAATCAGTTCTGGTTTACAATCTACTTTGTCTGCAAATAAAATAGACACTCCTGCTTTTTTGCAGTTTCCTGTCACATGGAGAATTGTTTTCCATCCTTTTCATTTCAGTCTATAGCCTTCTTTCTGAATTAGATATGTTTCTTGTATGCAGCAAATTGTAGGATCCTGCCTCCTATTCCATTCTGTAAATCTGTCTTATAATTGGTGAATTGAATCCATTGACATTAATGGTTATGACTGATATAGAATGATTTAGAGCTGACATGTTGTTTTTCTTTCTTGGCTCTTTTATTCTTTCTCTTGCCCCTTTCCATTCTGTTTCTTGCCTTGTCCAATGGCTACCTACTGCTGGGTCTCATGGGTTTGTGATATTCATTTTTTTCCCCAAGATAACCTTTACAATACTTTGGAGTGCAGGTTTTGTATTTTTGACATTTAAAAAAATTGAATATTGATATATTTTATATACACATTATGATCATATTCAACATTGAGAATTTGTGTATAATTCTGTATATAACATGATTCTCATTTTTCCCTTTTCCCTACCCAACCTACAATCTACCCACTTGCTATATACTTAAGCTTTGTTTCTTTTTTAACCATCACATTTTTTCTTTCCCTTTGTTACTTAACCCCTACACTCCATTTCCCTTTGAATATTTAATATTTCACAGTACCTTACATACATTCTAGAATTCATTTACATCTTCAGTTTCTCATACCAGAGAAAAGATACAATATTTACACATCTATAATCTATTTATTTCACTTTTTAGTATGTCCTGAAGTTATGTCCATTTGAGTATATATGACTCAAAATTATCATTCTTTATGGCAAAATAGTACTCTTTTATTAAAAAAAAAACACATCTTTATCTAGTCTAGAGGTGATTGGCATTTGGGTTGCTTCCAAGATTTAGCTATCATGAACTGAGCTGCTATAAACATGGATCCACATATGTCATTGCAATATGAATCTTGTCATTGTTTCATGTATATCTCCAGCAGGTGAATAAGAGAGTCAAATGGGAATTCTAGTCCTAGTTCTTTGAGGAATCTCCACACTGATCTCCATAGTGGTTGTACCAGTCTATATTCCCAAAGCCTTGTCAGTATTTATTGTTGGCTGATTTTATGATTGCAGCCATACTTTGTGGAATGAGATGGATTCTCAGTGTGGTTTTCATCTGCCTCTCTCAAAAGACAAGTGATGTTGACCATTTATTCATATGCTTTTTACCTGCTTTCTTTTCTTCCTTTGAAAAGTGTCTGTTCATTTCAAATGCCCATGTTTGAATCAGGTCTTTAAATTCGGGGGGGGGGGGTGCTGATTTTTTTTAAAGCTCTTTATATATTCTTGACAGTAACCCTTTTTCTGAGAAACAACTGGTAAAGGATTTTTCCCATATTGTTGGTTGTCTTTTCACTCTGCTAATGGTTTCTTTTGCTGTGCAGAAGATTTTTAATAAACTGAGATCCCATTTGTTAATTGCTTCTGCAAGTTCTCATGCTGTAGAGGTTTTGTTCATAAAGTCTTTCCCTAAGCCAGTCTCTCTAAAAGTTCTACCTAACCTGTTTTGCAGTACCTTTAGAGTTTCTGTTTTAACATTTAGGTCTCTAATCCACTTTGACTTTAGTTCAATACCTGGTGAAAGAGATAGATGTAGCTTTAGTCTTTGGCAAGTTAATGCCCAGTTTTTCCAGCACCATTTATTAAAGAGGCTATCTTTCCTTCATTGAGGATGTTTGGCTTCTTTGTCAAAGATGAGGTGGCTTACTGTAACTGAGTTGTTTTTGGAACTTCTAATCTATTGTACTGATCCTTGGGTCTTTTATCTTGCCAGTACCATGCAATTTTTTTTTTTTTTTTGAGACAGGGTCTCGCTTTGTAGTTCAGGCTGGCTCTGAGCTCACTATGTAGCCCAGGCAAACCTCGAACTCAGCAATCCTCCTGTCTTTGCCTCCTGAGTGCTGGGATTACAGGCGTGAGCCACCATGCCTGGCATACCATGCAATTTTTAATCACAGTTTTTAAGGTGTTTTGTCATGGAAATATCCTATTTACCTGTAAATTTTTAAAGATAGTTTTTCAGTGTATATCAGTGTATGTTGGAACTTTTTTTCCTCCAAGGCTTGAAGCAGTTCATTCTATACTCTCTTTTCCTTGAGCTTTTGCACTGAAAAGTCTGCTGTGCTCCTGATAGCCTTCCCTTTTTATGTTTTCCTTTTCTCTAACTGCCTTCAGTATATCATTCTTTTGTTGGACATCTTGAACCTTGATTATTATATGCCTAGGTGTAGAATTTTTTTATACCATGGCCATTTGGAGGTCTGTATGCCTGACTTATCTATATGCCCAATTCTTTTCCTTTTCCTGTGAAATGTTCTGCCATTATATCTGTGAACTTTTTTTATATGTCTTTTGCACTGTCTCCTGCTTCCTCACTGACTCCAATCAGTCTTATGTTATTCTTTGTATTATCTAGGAGCTATTGGATTTATTTTTCATGGTCCCTTGCCATGTTCCATAAATTATTCCTTTCCTCTTCATTAGCTGCAACCCTATCCTCAAGATCTGAAATTTCATCCTCTCCTTCATCCTACTTTGCAAATTTTCATTTAAGTTTTTAATCACCTGGAACTATGTTTGAAGCTGTTTAACAGGTTTCATTGCTTTTGGTATCTCAGATTCTATTATGTTCCTAAATTCTTCTGTAGAGTTATTAATCATATTTCTCATTATGTGCAGTATCTCTGTTTTTATCAGAGATTATTTCTGATTTCCACTTTACTAGATCTGCTTTTGTTGCCTTCTCGGAGAGTCCTCAAGATTTAGGTTCAGACTGTTCATTTCACTTTTCCCTGGATTTCCCTGTGGTGGTGATCTTTGTATCTGTTTTTTTGCATTTTTCTCATTTTTCTTCCTTTGCTGTTGCTGATAATATTGTTTTAATTTCTTGCCTACTGTCTGGGCAATGTTTGTTGGAAGTCTCTTTCTTCTTAATCTTGGAACCTCATAGGAGATTGTTACTTCCTGGGTTGTCCTCCTTGGATCTGTAACGGCCCTTAAGTAATCTCAGTTCTTGCTTATTATACGAGGTATTTAAACAGAACAATCATATTATCTTTGTTGACATAATACAATTGGTATCATCAACAGTATTGAACACAGCATAGGAAATGATAAACTTTGGAAATTACTATCCCGATACCTTTAATCTTATTAATTATTTCTTTAACCATAAGCTAAAATTTAGAACTAACCAGAAATGTGTATACAACATAGAGATCCTTCAGTATAGCAGCATACCCTTTAGGAATAAATGGTCACTGGCTGGTTGGGAGATAGAGAGAGAGAGAGGGAGAGATTAGAAATAAAGTTAGAGGCACTATAGAGATCACGTAGACCTCAGGATCCTTACAAGATGCTAGAGTACAACAGAGACAAAAGGGGAAAATATAGGTGAGAACTAAGTACCAAAGGACCACTAGAAACTTGTACACTGTCTGTAATAATAATGAAAGTAGACAAATTATGGAAGACTGAAACCCTTTTACTTCTAGGTACTGATTATGACCAGAAGATAGGAAAGGATGAAAGAAGAAGTAGAGAATAGACTGTTTTCCCTCTTCTGTAAAAATGAGAGCGTTTGAGAGGAGAAAAAAACCCCACAAAATTGAACCAATTTGGCAACAGCAGAGTAGAGAAATTAAAAAAGTTAGGTTAGAAAAAAGAAAGTTAAAAAAATAACAACAACAAAAGAAAACTAAAAATACCACTGAAATGACCCTTCATGGTGTGGATCTGTTGCCTCTTGTAGATGATATGGGCAGAAGGATTCAGATCAAAGTTGATGAGTCACAGGGAGACAGCCATAATCCCTTGTCTAGGTTCTGAGTATAATGCCTGACTTGGGCGCAGTGAACTCCTACAGGCTTGAACTCTGCAAGTGTTCAGATGGAACACTTGTAGGAGGAACTGACTCCACCAACTCACCAATGGCTGTAGTCAACAGGATTCCCTCACTCTTAATGTGCATTTTTTTCCAACATGTGGACTGGTCAGAGGAACTCACTGATGGTCTCTGTCTAGGTTCCAGTAATGCTGACACACTTATTCGGTGTCCATAGACAAGTAGGTGGTGTTTCTGGAGGCTCTTCCCCATGTAGCTGTCATGTTTAGGTTGGCCCAGAAAAAGAGATTCCAAGGCCTTCTATCTCACCCTAGACTGACCCCCAAGGGAAGGGAGGTCCTGTGGGTTTCTAGTCTGTTCTTGATGGCAGGAATGCTACCAGCCAGGGTTCTCCTGTTCATCTATCACTTAATAGATGGCTGGGATGGAACTGCATTTAATTGAGATGAGAACAATGTGGAGTAAAAATTTAAGAATTATTTTGGGCTCAGAGGTTCTGGCACCTGCCTCCCAAGCACAAGGTCCTGAGTTTGATCCCGGTAACCACATACAACAATGCTGGGCGTGGTGACTCACACCCACCAGCAATCAACCAGCAATCAGCACCACATACCACAGTGCCGGGCATGGTGGCTCATGCCTGTAATCCCAGCACTCCGGAGGCAGAGACAGGAGGATTGCTGAGTTTGAGGCTTGCCTGGGCTACATAGTGAGCTCAGAGCCAGCCTGAACTACAAAGCGCAAGACCCTGTCTCCAAAAAAAAAAAAAATTAAGAATTATTTTATAGAAATTTTGAAAGGATAGTATTTATTAGGCTTCCAAGTGAAGAAAATGATATATGTGGGTTTGGAGTTCTTTTTCGGGTACAGGTCTTAGCTAGAAATGTAAATTTCGGATTTACATTTCTATATTTTTTTATTCTTCCAGATCATAGCTGTGATTATTATTTTACTTAATAATAGAAGCAGAGAGAAGAAGAGGAAGGGTTCTTATTTTCTTTGACCCCCATCTTGAAAAACTGGCATTTTGATTTGAGAAATAGCATATATTTTGACAAGAACTGCTTTGGTATAAAAGAACTGTCTCCCTATTGGATTATAGAATGGAAAATCAGAGGTTGTGTGTTTTTTTTTTTTTTTTTTTTTTTTAGACAGGGTCTCGCTTTGTAGTTCAGGCTTGCTCTGAGCTCACTATGTAGCCCAGGCAAGCCTTGAACTCAGCAATCCGCCTGTCTCTGCCTCCCAAGTGCTGGGATTACAGGTGTGAGCCACCACGCCGGGCACTTTGGTATGTGGCATTGATTGCTGGTGGGCGTGAGTCTCCACGCCCAGCATTATAGGTGGTTACCAGGGATCAAACTCCGGACCTTGCACTTGTGAGGCAGGTGCTGGAACCACTGAGCTAACCCTCTGGGCCCAGAAAATCAGTTTTTTTGAGAGTCATAGTTCATATAATAGATACATTACTGGAAGGATCTGATAATTCAAAAGTCACATAATGCAAGACTCATCCTGGCCAAAAATGACAGGTATTTGTTTACCAGTTAAGGTGGTGTTTGCATGCAATTGTACAGACACAGCTTATAATTCACTTTGTCTTCATCTTTTAAAATACTATACTTCTTATTCTACATGAGGTAATTGACATTTTTCAAATTCATATACCAAGTGGGAATATTTAGCATATTTTCACATTCAAACCTGTGGCATAGGCACTCCCCTGCAAGCATCCACATGGGATCAGCCCAGCTGGTCGTGAAGAGCACAACAGACAGTGCTCACTCTCCTCTGATTCTGAGTCTTCCCTTTTCTCACACAGATTTAGAAACTCTAATTTTTAGCATGGCATTTGGATGCTCAGAATAAAGATATTTTCCATCCAGTTTTGAGGTTAGGGGTGGCATATGATTCATTTTTTAGCCAAGAAAATATTTATTGAAATGATGTGTGTAGTTTTCCGTTTAGATTCTTCTCTCTCCCTCCCTGTATCCTAGTCCATGGATTATGGTCACTGCACTTTACTATTTTCTTGCATTCAGAATGGGGCAATGACATGAATAAGAGAGAGCAAGAAAATCTGGGTACTCTGAATCCCAAAATAATGTGCTGTAGCTCAGTTGCCAGAGGCTTGCATTGCCTATTGGCAACATAATCTATGCAAAAGTAATAGCTTCCATGGTTTGGTTTAAGTCACTACTATTTGAAGCTTCTGGAACATGCAATCTATATCTTAATTAAGAAAAGTAAATAAACTATTCTCTTTTCTAAAGTGTCAAAAATGCACAGGGTAGCTTCCTGGGGGAAATACAGTTTAGCAAAATAGAATGGACTTGCTTTGACTTTAGACAATATGGATTTGAATTTCATCTTCTTCGTCTATGAGATATATAACCTCAACCAAGTTATTCAATTTTTTTGAATCTTAGTACTTGCCTAAAAATGTTGAAACACAACAGAGATAAACATTCTAACATGTATATTACTGTGGAATTAAATGAGAAAAATGAAGAGGAAGCTCCCACCACCAAGAAACTACATCATGAAGTTTAAGTCTTTTCCATAGACCCTTGCCCTAGTTCTTTCTTCATATATTCAACTGCCTACGTAATTCCCTACTTAGAAGTGTAGTTGTTTTTTCAAACTCAGTTGGCCCAACCAGATTTCCTTCTCCCAGCATCTCTGCTCCACTTATACCCTCTGTCTCTTACTCTGCTGCAACTCCAACTTCCATTTGCTCAAAATTGAAAAATCACTGGAGTCATCCTATATACCTTTGTCTTTCTCATCACCTGTATCAGCTTCTCAGCACATCCTGCTGGGTCTATTTGCAAAATAGATCCATAAGCAAATGTCATTGCAACATCCTCTGCTTCCAGCCTGGTCTGAACCAACTAAATTCTAGACGTTTTCTGCTTCCTTACTCACTAAGAATTTCCCAGGTGAGATAGTAATGACTTAGGTCATGCACCAATTAGATATCAAGGAGTATGCTACATTATGAATAATTTAATCTCAACTGTCCCTACTTAGAGAGATGTATTTGAATATCTAAAAATTATGTGCCATAGTTTTGCCTTATAATTTAATACAGCACTTTGCAAATGCCCTGTGTACTGAAAGACGAGTGGACACTAAGTGGGAAGGACTTTTATTGCACTGCTGGCACACCCTGCACTTTGTAAAAATTAGATTGTTTTTCGGTGTTTTAAAGAAGCAATTGTTTGAAGCTGTCTATGGCAGCACTTATCTCCTTTCTGGAGGCTTTATATTAGTGCTTTTAAGAGTGGAACTGGCTAGGAACAGGGCAGATTCTATATTCTGCTGTTTGTCCTATCTAAGAAGATTACTTGTACAATGGCTGGCATGTATTCTTTTGTGATCAGGATGGAATTTTAGGTATAGTATCTCTTTCTCTTCTGTTAGTAATTTCTTTTACTACAGACAAGAGGAATTTTAACTATGTCAGTCATTTCTGGTGCCTCAACTATTATCAAGTGAATCTGAATAATTTCTTAAGTAAATCACCAAAGTACTACACATTTTCTTTGGCAAGAATCAGATTCTGGTGCAACTCATTAGAAATATCCTACATAATTCATCTAATGCACCCAGCTGTTTGAATCACTATCAAGTTTTGTTAATTTTTGTCTTTCCCTAGTCTTTGATGAGTTGTTTTCTCGTTTAGTTTTCTGTCAGGAAAGACAAATGTTTCTATTTCATTGATGAAGTTAATTTCTAGAATATAACTTCCTCTAATACACTGCACCTAATTATCCAGAAGGGTGAAAGATGGTAGAAAAAGAGAGCAATGCAGAAGTACATCCTGAGGTGCTCTCTGGGATGTTACAAAGTCATTTAATGGAAAATATCACCACTATCTTCTCTAGATTTCAGAGAAAAAGTGTTTTAACAGCCTTTCATGAAGTTTTCCTGTACACAGATATTAATAATTCCTCCTTTCCTCTTAGAAGTCTTCTTAGGGCTGGGAATTTAACTCAGTGGTTGCTGTTCCTGGCTTGCAAGTGCAATGTTCCAAGTTCGATCCCTGGTACCAAAATAAAAGAGTCCTCTTAAATAAAACACTAGAATTAGAAATGATCTGGCAGTATCAAAAGAGTGGGGACCCTTGGATTAAGTAGAGTCACTTACATATTTAGGTCTTAGCAAGGTAATGTCACCTCTCTGAGTATTAATTTCCTAATCTTTAATTTAAAACAATGATGAGTCCATATTACTATCAGTTTTAAGTACTATTATATATATAGAGAGAGAGAGAGAAAGAGAGTAGCTGTAGCATAGTAGGTTTGCAATAATACTCATGACCTCCACAGATACTAGTATTTTTAAGTAGAAATATTATATTCTGAAAATACTTAAGTAGTGAACCTCAAAATTGTTTAAAGTGAAAAATGTACTATATGATCAGAAAACATGATTTTTATTTGCATAGTTTAAAAGAACAGTGGTTAAAATTAATGAGTAGAATATGTATAGCCTTGTCACTTAGTAGTATGTTTTTGAGATTGATCCATGTTTTTGTATGTATTGGTGGTATGCAGAATATTTCTCATATGTATTTTGGGTATTCACAATGATCTAACTTCATAACTGATAAAATTTATTAAATATATTTCTGCCTTATCATGTTCCTACCAGTTAAAAAATACCTCTTCTATTTACAAAAAAAGAAAGGCTTAGGGGATACTCCTTTCTCTTGTTTCTTCCTCTTCACAATTTTTATTCATTATAGCACAACTGTTTCATAATAATTTCATGACACTAAACCCTACTTTGCCTTCCTTTGTAGGAAGAGCCGAAATACATATGGAGTCTGACTACATCAGTGTTTCCAGCAACCCCCCCCCCACTCCCTACTCTATACAGACACACACACACGCATCCACACAGACACATACACACTCTCTCTTACACACACACACACTTCCTGCCATAGACATTGGCTTGTTAGAAACTGGCTCTGCATACAGGATTGAGCAGCATGTAAATCAAGGAACCTTCATCTGTGTTTATAGCTGTTTCCATCCTTCATGTTACAGCCTGAGCTCTGTAGAAGCGTGAACCTTATGATAAACTGCTCACTTGGGATCTGTGTTCCTTATGAGATCTAATGCCTGAGGATATGAGGTGGAGCTGTGGTGGTGATGCTAGCTCAGTGGGATGTAATTTTTACATATGGCAAACACTAACAAAAATGGAACTAAAAAATAAAAACTAAAAGAAAATTCCCTTCTACTGCAATCAATGGAACAATTGTCTTCTCCATGCAGTTAGTTTCTGATGCCAAAAGTATTGAAATCCCTGGAGTACAAGAATGCAGAAGCTCTGCTTATATGGTGACATTTCCTTACTTTTGTTCTGCTTTTCTCAGTCTTTTCAAATTCTATCTGGAATCACCATTGTAGAACTACTTTGTTTTGCTTATCTTTCCATAGATGATGAATTTTTCTTTTATCATAACATTAGACCTCATAGCTCTCCTAGTGGAAATGTACTACTACAATATTTGTCATGAAAAGCTGTGGCCTTTCTCCTCACTCACCTCATTTGCATCCCTTTGCCTAGATGCAACAGGTATGACTTCTTTCTAGCTTATTCTCCTCATATTTTCTTCAGATTTTCTAAATCATATGCTTAAATAGCTGTTTTTTAACTTTGTCAATTACATCCCCCTCCATTTACTATCTATATGTCTGTTTTTCACTTTCCTAATATGGTTATGGTACAACTTCTAGTTAAAGTAGCATTTTGCATATTTTATAGCTTTGTTATGTTTTTCACAGAGCAGTCATGAATTATTCTGTAATATATATGCTTTCCTATATTCATATTCAGGTTCTTTGATAAAGAACAAATAGCTATTATGATTTTGTTACTTACAAAATATTCTGTGATTTTAAAATAATTTTCTCTGCTACAGATATAACTGCTTCATCAGGATGATACTATTCATTGGTCCTGTCATCTTTGCTTAATTCCATCTGCCCAGGAACACCCTGTCCTCCTCTGACAATCTTGGTGGGTTGCTCTCCAGGATCATTATACAGTCAAAGTCTAGAGATTTCGCTTTGTCATTTTCTCAGGGTTTCCTTTAATTCTGTTCTCTGTTAGATCTTATATTTCCTGACCTCATATCTTTCTCTGTCTTGCTTTATGCTGTTATTTCAGTGGACAACATCCTTCAATAGTTTTCTGGGAAAAAGTGTAATGGAAGATAAATATTTTGAACCACTTCACATCTGAAAATACTTTTCTTATCTTTACTTTTGATTGCTGATGTGGTTGAAAATAGCATTTCAAATTGAGTTATCACTTTTCTTCAGATTTATAAAACATTTTTGAATTTTGTCTTCCATTGTTGCTCTATTGAACTTCTTTTATTTTAAAATGACATTCATTCTCCTTTTATTTAAGGCATTGGTGTTTGTCATTAATGGTAACATGTAACCAACAGAATCTCTCAGTATTAATTGACCATAGAGAATTAATCATATTCTATACAGAACACTGAAAAGCTGTTGGGAGTCTGAATATGTGGGTATGTTTCACTGAAACATTTTTTTTTTCATTAACAATGAGTCAAGGAATGACATAAAGAAAACTCTGGATCTTTCTCAAGGGCTAATTTACTTTTACAGAAACTTTCAGTCACCTGCCCAGTACTTACAGTTTTATAGGATGACATGCTGTAAGCAAGTTAGAGGAGGATAGTGGGAGTCTGTTGATTTTATAGATGCTTCCTTAATTCTCTGCTT
>PVIC010025595.1:0-25190 GCA_004025085.1 Thryonomys swinderianus
AAGACACTACTGCACAAAATAACCGAGGGGAGGGCAACAATAATTATTTCTTCCATTAACAGGAAAGCTCTGATGTTTAATTAAGAATGATGGCAACCATCTGCTTAAAGCAATTATTTGTGATCCTCTTGTTCCGGAAGTACCCTATTCCCTTATCCTACTTAATTAATCTTGGGGATAGATATTTAATTTCATCAAGTTAGAATTATTCTAGACAAAGGCCCATGTACAGGTCTGCAAATCCCAGACATGATGAGAGAAAAAGAAGAAGTTAAATGTACCTGCTGGCCTGCTGGCCCGACCCTACCAGGTTGCAGAACAGGATAAGCACCTTGCTCTCGCTGTGGAGAGGCAGCGGGGAGAAGCGCTGGGCCTCGCGGGCTGCTGAGTGCGGGGACACTGGAAGGCCTGATGCGTGAGCTATAGAGAGAAAATGGTATTAGTGGGCAGTGGGCAGGAGCCTGCCCTTTTCCAGCCCTCTATCCACTGAGCTCTGATTTGCCACCAGTAGGAGGACAACAGGTACCTTTTGGGTGAAGACAAAAAGGTTCATGGCCCTTGTACCATCTGTCATGTGGCATAAACACCTCATGTACCAGCAGTGAATCTGCAGTCATGCCAACCAATAGTTTTAAAATGCAGGCAAGGGTTTAATTAACTTCCCAAAGCAATATGAAAAATACTCCAAAGTAATTTTGTTTTGTTTTTTTCCTCTTGGAACCAGGGATTGAACTCAGGACCTTATGCTTGTAAGACAAACACTGAAACCACTGAGCTAAATTCCTGGCCCTAATTTTGGTGTTTTCACACCTTGGTCACGCAGCCTCCGGAGCATCCGTGGTCATCAGAAGCCAACACAGAAAGGACACAGAGCAGGAAAAGTCTCCCATGGAGAAAGAAGGACTTTGCTACTCTCCACATCCAGCTGAACTGTGACTTTCAGGAAAGTATACATCACTCATGATTAAATTAGAAATGAAGACTTGTTTTATGAGGTTGTAAAGTAGGGTCCATCAATATTTTGTCCCGGATTATAATGCCCAAAGTCTCCATGTTTTCTCAGAGTGTATCAAGCACGTGGTTGCCACAGGCCTGCCACCTATGCTAGCTTGTGATACGTGCCAGGGCAGAGGACTCATCTGACACCCAGAAGTCACCCAGCCTTAGAGAAAGATGCATACCACAACAGTCCATGGATGCCTAAAATCTCACAAAATAGCAAAGTACCAAAAACTCTTCAAAAAAAAAAAAAAAAACACTTGGGCCGGAGATTTAGCTCAGTGCTTCCGGTGCCTGCCTCGCAAGCACAAGGTCCTGAATTCAATCCCCAGTAACCACATACAATACTGGACGTGGTGACTCACACCCACCGGCAGTCAATACCACATACCACAGCGCCAGGTGTGGTGGCTCACACCTGTAATCCCAGCACTCGGGAGGCAGAGGCAGGAGGATTGATGAGTTCAAGGCTTGCCTGGGCTACATAGTGAGCTCAGGGCCAGCCTGAACTACAAAGGGAGACCCTGTCTCAAAACAAAACAAAACAAAACAAAACAAAACAAAACAAAACAAAACCTCTCTATATGTAGTTTATATATATAACATATTTATATACATAATCAATATATATTATATATAACATATAATTATATACATTATATAGTATACATATTTTATGTATATATAATATAATATGTGGGTTTTTCCTATATATCTGTTCCTAGGTTATGGTAGAATTTATAAATTAAATGTAGTAAGACATGAATAATAATAACAAAAAAATAATTATAACAGTATATGGTAATAAAAATTACTTAAAACTTATGCACTACAAGACTAGGATGCAGCTCATGGGTGGAACAGTTGCTTAGCATATATAAGGCCCTCTGTTTGATCCCCAGCATTGAAAAAACAAAACCAAACACAAAAATGAATTGTTATTTCTGGAACTTTTCATTTAATATTTCCAGACCATGATTGACCATGAGTAACTAAAACTGCAGGAAGGGAAAGCCACAAATCAAAGGGGTTGCTGTATGTCCTTTAATATTGTTTTTGTAGACTGCCTAAATGGGCCAAAATGTATATTGCTGACAATGAAAGGGTATTAGAAATTGACCACATTACCAGATTTGGTACTGCATGTTATAATCCCAGCACTCGGAAGGCTGAGGCAAGAAGAGGGCCCCAAATTTGAGGCTAGCCTGGGCTGCACAGTGAGTTCAAGGCCAGCCTGAACTATACAGAAAGACCTTGCCTCAGAAACAAAACAAAACAAAACAAAAACAAAAACAATAAAACCCACAATAGCTAGTGTGAGGTTTAAGGGAAAACAAAAACAACAACAACAAAAATTACAAAGCATAACCACCCCAAAGAAAATTATTTTCTAATTTATTGGGCAATTCAAATTTTATTTCAAGCATAGACCTTAAGTCACAAAAGTACTGAAAATAAAGATTATACCAGCACCTACACTAAATAATGATTTCCAAAACATCTCTGGACTGGCATCACTTGGGAGGTAGTTAGCTGTGAAATCTCAGGCCCTACTCCTGGGCAAGTAAGTCAAGAATTTTGGGGGTGGGGCCCAGAAATCTGGCTCAACAAACCCTCTGGCTGATTCTAATATTCACTAAGGTTTGAGAACCTCATTATTAAATAATTTTTAATATCAACCATTGATCAAGCAGTATGCTAAATTGTAAGGGAAATAAGCCTAACAGTTCCAAGTGCTGAAACTAAAAATATTTTATGGCTTAGCAACCAAAGAGGTCCATCTCAATCCTATAACTCACACTATCCAAATAAAATTACACGGAACACTGTTGTACCTGAGAGTATGCCCTGGCTGGGAGATGGAGGGACTTGGAAGGCATACACATTATCTCCCTCTGCTATAGTATTCAAATCCTCTTCATCAAAGAAAGACCGCTGGAATCCATTGGGATACAGTTCAACCAAGATGACCTGGAATGAGAAGGATCATTTCCCTTTTGATTTCTCAAAGAGAACCTAACAGATAAGAAAGCAAAAAGTGACTGAAAGCCTTATAAGTGTTTTCTACCTCTCCGTTCAAAGTGGTTACACATTTTAAGTAATAAAACAAAAAGGGGATGACAGTTAGTTGGACCACAGATATCTCAACTGCAACCAAAAATATTTTTTAATACATTTTAGTGTTATACCCAGCTAAACTGTATGGAAGAATTAGAATAATAAAATCCTTCTACATAAACTAAAAGTAAACATTGATCACTTATAGGACTACATTGAGTTGACATCTAAATAGTGTTACTAACCATGTTCATACTATTTTATACATAAAAAATGTTTCTGAGAAACAGATTTATGGGGTTAGTTTTATAGTAGAGAAGAAGGAAGGAAAGTGGTGACTACTATGGGAGTCCTGGCTGACCCAGACTTCACCCTGATTCCCTGAGGATAAAGCGATCAGCATCTCAACACACACTTCACAGAAACCAACTGTGGCACAACAGCTAAGAAATTCTCTTATAAAAGATACATTTCAGGACTAAAGAAAAAACAATTAAAACAACAACAAAGTAAAACCTGAATGGTAAGGTAAAAATGATGACTTAAAAGAAAAAGGTAAAACCTAGTAAATGTAAACATGCATTGACTATGTAAAACATAATAATAATAATGAGTACAAATTTCACAAATTAGAAGGGTAGGTAGGAGGCATTATAGAACAATAATAATATCTATCTACAATATGTAAGTCAAGGAGCATAAAAAGAAAGCATATCAGGACCTTTGAGTTGTTTGATATTAATATTACACTTTGTTATTATACATGGTAACATTTAATAAATAATAAAAAAAAGAAATACAACATGTATGTCCCAAATTAAAAGACATAGAATGAAGAAAAACTGCTCAGTGCAAAAAGGCAGTAAAAAAAGTGAGGGGAGGAAGATTCCTCCCAAAAAAAGCAGAATATGTTTAGTAAATAAAAAACATAGAAGATGGTAGGAATGCACCCAAACATATTTGGTGAGCATAGATAATACAAGTGGAATAAAACTGCCATTTAAAACAAAATATCAAGACAGATTTTTCAATTCTAGTCAAAATATTCATACAAACATTCCCCAGAGATTTCCATCTCCCTGAACCTGTCACACTGCTCACTTTCCTGACAGTCCTACAATTATTCAAATTCTACCTCTTTCAGATGTTCCTCTTTGTGACTGCCATTTTGCTTCGGAATGTGTCTATGCCTGCCCCCACCCCAGCACAAGAGGTCCCCTAGTGCACTTTCATGTGCTTTAGAGTATAGAAAGCAAGACATATATACACCTTCTCATTTTGAGATCCTCATAAAAATCCTATAGGAGTGACGGAGGTCAAGGTCCGGCTGGACGGGGGAGGGCAGGAAGGGGCTGGGGTGTTGCAGAGTGCTAGTAACCGTAGTGATTATATGGATATAGGCGAGAAACTTAGGATACCCACATTGTACTGTAAGTACAGTGGTCCCTCAAGTTACAACTGCCTGACCTATCAACAACTTGGGTTAATTACATTAATAGAAGATTTATGTGACTCTTATGACCTGCCAGGGAAACATCTAGATGTCAGCTTTACTGACTTAGTTACAACCAGCCCACAGGAACCAATCAAGTTCGCAAGTCAAGAGTCCACCATATGTTATATCTTAACAAAGAAAAATGTTTTTTAAGTATTTTTTTATTTAGCAAAACTCCAGTGATGTAGTCAGATCAGTGAAAAGGGTAAAGACCAGCAGTCACTTATGTTGAGAGCTGGAGAGTAGCTGAATCACAGTGAGAGACCCATTCAAGCTCCTCCACTTGGCTTGTTACCATCTACCCCACCATGTCAGGGAGCCCCTCCAATCATAGTGAATCCAACCCTTCCCCAAAACTCCTTAAAAAACAAAAACGAGAAAGCATAGGCACCCACCCTCCCATGCCGGACATCCTCTGTTCTCTTTTACTGTCCCATCAGTTTATATTCTCAGAAGTGAAAATACACAGTGGTAGTTCAGGCTCTGATATCGACCCATCCATGTTCACACCCTGACTCCCACTTCCTAGCTTGCAACCTTGGGCAAGTCACTTAACCACTTAGAACTTCTGCTCCTCAGTAGCAAAATGAGGACTATGATGTCTACTCTAGGGTGGTGGGCATGAAATCGATTATGAAGAGAAAGGAATATAAAAAGGCACCAGACAGCATCCAGTACGTGGCAAACACAACTGGTTAGCTGTGGCTGAAACCATTCAACCACAATCACTACCACTTTCCAGGTAGGCAGGTGTCCTTCATGGTTACCCTGCAAGGGGCGGGGAGCAGTCGAGGCCCAGTCACCTCAGATACCAGGAACCAGGAATCAGACAGAAACCAGGAGTTGTACTGGTGTCGCCTCAGACCCACATATCAGCACAGGATGCAAGCCCATCAGCATCCTGCCCCCAGGGCCAGGCCCGGTGCAACCCCATCACACCTCATCTGCAGGGACTCCACCTTCCTCAGCAGCCATCTTCCTCAGGGCCGCCACTGTGCTTAGGATGGGCACAGCCAGGCCGACCCGCAGAAATCGCTGACTCTTGCAGGGGAAAACCAGCGTGACACTCAAGAACCTGGAAAACAGAAGGGGGCCACATCCTCAAGGACTGACAGGAAGTGTCACCAACACCACTGACAATGGCTCAAGCTTGGAATAGTCTAGGCTTCCTGTTTGGCTCCTTGCACGTGAGGCATACTTCCACCAGGTGGAAGCATGAGTCAAGTCTCCTAAACTGGTTTTCCAGAGAACTGAAAATAGAAAGCGTTTGATTAAGTATCACTATATGGATCTCTGATCTCAATGCTCTAACAGTCTGGTGGACAAACATTAAGCAAAAACAAGTTTGAAAAATAAAGCAGACAAACAGCATCTTCAAGAAAACCCTATGAGTGATTTTCGCCAAATTTTTTGTTGAAAAACTAATCTTCTATTTCCCACTATTTCTCCCAGTCCAGTTTTCTGATTGTTTCTCTCCTCCTGTTCAAGCTGCACAACTAGCCAGCAGAGCTTGGATTTGATCCTAGGCAGATTGTCCCAGAGTCAGTGACCCTAACCACTACGCTACAATGCATCAGGCCTAGTTCCATGGATCAACAGACATTATTGACAGCAGTATAAGTTACAGTGGTGGTACGGAGAGCATAGGGACTTTCTGTTTCAGCACAGAAAGGGTAGTTAAACCAGGCATGGGAGTGCACACCTATAGTCCAACTACTCAGGAGGCTGATCAAGGAGGATTACAAATTTGAGGTCAGCCTGCTTAATTTGGTGAGAACCTGTCTTAAAATAAGATCTTAAAAAGGGATGTATTTCAGAGGTAGAGAGCTTGCCTGGTAATTTCAAGGCCTTAGGTTCAATCTCTACTATAGAAAAAGACAGAGGCAGAGAGAGAGAGAGAGGAAGGGAGGGAGGTTATGCTGTCTGTCTGCTGCACCCTGAAGACAGACTGTAGACAGGTGGAGGACAGGAGAAACATGCTTATGGGACGAAGAACACGATAGCCACCGCGATGCCTGGGACAGCTCCCCACATCAGAACTCACAGACACATTGTGACACTGACACCAGCCGGTCACCGCCACCGCCCTGCTGAGCCTTGGTGTCTGAGCGGCAGCAGCAATACCTGCTTCTGGCTTTTGCATAGCAGGGCCCACTATGCCCTCTCCCAACCCTGCCTCTGCTTCTCTTTTTCTCCTCTCCCAAAACAACCCTTTCCTCTTTCTTTGTTTCTTCAAGAAGTCATTTTCCCATACATTCACAACAACAGAAAGGGTTTGGAAATCCAGAGGGAAGAGGAGGTGGTGACAGAGGAGGAGGTTTGTCCCTGTCTAGCCAAGGGACCCGCACCAGCTCCCCGAACAGACCACAGGTTGACGCCTAGCACCACAGACACACAGCCCAGGCTCAGAGCCAGCTCTAGCTGCCCAAGGCTCACCTCCCTGCTGAAGACGGGCCACAGCTCTCTCCCACTGTCACATTCAATAACTGAGTGTCACCTGGCTGTGACAGTGCTCTCTACAAAGAGAAAGGCCCAGGGAGATGCAAAACCAAAAAGGAGTAGGAGGGTCAAGGTCAGACAGACCCATTAGAGCCGGTCTGAGTCAAGGGCGGACAGCGGGCAGGCAGCGACTCTCACGTACCTCGTCTGGCGCAAGGGGATGGGAAGCGACACGCACAGGAAGGGGTCAAAGGTGTTGCTCTGTTTCAGGCAGTGGGGACAGGTCAAGGAAGATCTGCGAGGACAGAGCGGAGAGATGAAAGCGTCATCACGTGGACACAGTTCGGTGGTCCCTTGAAAAGTTAAATATAGAATTACCACTGCATATCCATTCCCGGCAGGTCTCTCCCGGGTGCATACCCAGAAGAACTGAAAACAGCTGTTCAACTGATACTTGGACGGAAATGTTCTTTCGAGCAGCCCCGCTCACCAGAGTAAGTAGAAACAGCCCAACTGACCATCCGTGGTAGATCAGCGGGTAAAAGATCGGGTAGAGAATGCAACTCTGCTATAAAAAGAAAATAGACTCCAGAGACAATGTGAAGGAACCATGCAAACACAATGTAAAGTACTTAGCAAGGCTCCAGGCACAAAAGGCCACAGCTTATACAATTCCCTTAATGTGACACACCTAGAATAGGTAAAACTGCAAAGACAGAAAGAAAGCAAATCAGTGGTTAACAGGGGTCAGTGGAAGAGGGAGGAGCATGACAGCATACTAGGTAGCACACATCTCTCTGGGTGACAAACACGATTAGGAAACAGAAGGCAGCGTTGGCTACACAGTATCATGATGATACATGCCACTGGACTGTGCATTTTTCAGCAGATAACTTAGTCATAGTGGTGTGCACCCGTAATCCCAGCTACTTGGGAGGCTGAGGCAGAAGGATCATTTGCCCCCCAGAAGTTCAAAATCTGGACAGCATAGCAAGACGCTGCCTCAAAAATAAAAAACAACAGGGCCGGAGGGTTAGCTCAGTGGTTCCGGTGCCTGCCTCGCAAGCGCAAGGTCCTGAGTTTGATCCCCGGTAACCACATATAATGCTGGGCGTGGAGACACGCCCACCAACAATCAACACCGCATACCAAAATGCTGGACGTGGTGGCTCACGCCTGTCATCCCAGCACTCGGGAGGCAGAGACAGGAGGATTGCTGAGTTTGCGGTGGCTTGCCTGGGCACCATAGTGAGCTCAGGGCCAGCCTGAACTACAAAGCGAGACCCTGTCTCCAAAAAAAAAACAACAACAACAACAACAAAAAGCAAACGTAAAAAGATGGATTAAAAAAAAACTAAAGTGGTTTATTTTTGTTGAGGACTTTCACCTCAAAAAATATATATTGTAGGGGCACCTGGCCAGAAGAGGTGAGTCAGCTGGGGTGTGGTCTGGTGGTATACCTCCCTCTTCGGCCCCTCCCTTCGTGCCTCTTCCTGGCTCCCATGAGGTGGGCCACTATTCTTCCACCAGCCCCTGTGCCATTCAGTCCCACCTAGAGCCAGCGACAAGGGAATGAGACGGGCTGAAACATCGGCAGATGTAAACTTCTCCTCTTTTAATTGGTGGTGTTGGGTATTTTGTCTCAGCAGAAAAGGTGACTAAGGCCACTAGTAAAGTGGAAGTTTAATCATGTAATGGTACACCAAGTATGTAAAGGGACACTGTGAGCCCCCCAGATAGAAACAGTGTGGAACTTTCAAGCCGCAGCACTTGGGGGACCACCTTGTCCTCACTTTATAAGAGGAAACTGAAGCACAGAGAAGGTAAGTTTCAGTAACTTGCCAAAGGACACATAGCTATTGATAACAAAGTAAATCCAAACATCTTAGCTCCTGTAATCTTTAGGATGAGTAAGGCATTACTGGCTTCACAGCAGCACTGTATGTTGTTTATTTATATTTTTAATTCTTGTACATGTGACCCTCCCCTAGTTCAACCAGGATCTCCAAAAGTGAAGTACCACTTCTATATTCCATGTGGGCATTCGTTTTATTTCCCTAATTGTACAATGCACCACGCGGTCCCACAACAAAGGGATTTCTGCATACTGCATTAAATGTATCCTAAAATCTGAACCACTTCCTTGGGACTTCAGAACAATTGTCTGGCAGCAGCTTGGCCCTGCAGCTTGAGCGTTTGTTTGCCCCCTGGCCCTTGGCCAGGAGCCACAGAGGGCAGCAGGGCCAAGTCCCTGTGGCAAGCACCAGCCCTGCGTGAGTCGTTTCCACTAAGCCAAGTAGGAAAAACCAAAGACCAGCAAGAACATGGCACTGGCGGCACTGCCCTAGGTAAGCCTGAGGTCTGCTTGCTGCCAGGACACTCAGTATCAGAATGGATCTGGTCATCAGAAACTCAGAGATTTTAGAAATAGATGCCATGGGGCTGTTGTCTGTTCTGCAGTGCTGAGGATTAAAGCCCAGGGCCTCATAGAGCGAGGCCAGCACTCTGCCAGCCTCAGGGCTCCATCCCCAGTCGCCCGCAGGGTGCTCTGTTCAAGCTAGCATTGGATTTGGATCACTGCCTCTTGCTGGTTTCCCCTGGGAGGACCACAGGAAGGGCCGGTGTCAGGAAGCCAAGGACCTGGCCTCTGTGGGGTCTCTTGCCACCTTGTTTCTCTTCCAGTCCTCCTTCTGCCTCCCTTTGCTGCATACCTAGGCATAAAATTGGTCTGAAGGATGTATTTTTGTCTTTGGGAAATTTCCAAATCCTGGTTTCACATTTATGCAAACAAATGAAAAGGGATATTTTTTTGTTGACTTCTTCATTTTTTTTTTCAGCCTCCTAAAACCAAGCTGGGTTGCATTTTTCTCGTAAACTGCATTATATTAAATTGGCTGAGGGATGTGACCTTTTGTCTGAACCCCAAATCTACACCAGGTAGCAAGAGATTTGTGGTTTGGGAGAAGAAAATAGAATAGGCTCAGTTTATTTGTTTGATTTATTTTGTGGCACTGAAGACACAACCAAGGACTTTGCTCGTGCTAAGCATGTACTCACTGACTTACATCCCCAGCCCTCATTTTCGATGTAAGGAAAGAAGGAAAGGAATTGGTCAGCTTTCTCTCTGCTGGGCAAAATACCTGACACCCACAACTTGAGAGAAGGTTTATTTTCACTCTGTGACAGAGGTTTCCACAAATGTCTGCTGGCTGCAAGGTAAGAACACGGTGGCAGGAGCTACTCAACCTATGCTGTTCCCAAAGTAATCAGGAAAAGCACAACAGAGAGGAAATGACCAGGACCAGACACGGTCCCCAAGGTCATGCCCCCAGGACCCATCCATATACACCCAGAGCCTGCTTTACAAAACTTGGCATTTCTCAACCCAATCAAGTTGACAGTCATGATTGACTGCCACAGAAACTGTATCATTTTCCTGAGAGGCTACAGAGAGACTGAAGTTGAGACACAAAGACAGAGCAAATGTGACCAACAGATCCAAAAGAACACAGTCAGCTTCACCTTTAAGGAAAACTCTGGCTAGTTCCCCAGGCTATCCCACTACCCCAAATGTGGCCTGAGAGGTCCTTCATCCTCACCATCCCCTCCAGAGCATTGCTGTCCTATCCTACTGTCTCCCAAGCGCGAGCTGTAGATGGAAAATTGTCCCACTCTCCTTCAACAGTCAGAAACCATTTCCCTGGGGTGTTTATTCTCCTGCTCACATTACTTGGTCTGTAAAGCTCATCTTCTAATCAGATGCGACTAAAAGAATAACAACCTGCTTGCTGCAAATACCCCCAAGGGACCCAGGCTTGGGCCTGCACACCCTGCCCTTTGACTGCTGCTGGATACACACACATCTGGGGCCAGTGATTTAGCTCAGTGGTTCCAGTGCCTGCCTCACAAGTGCCAAGGTCCTGAGTTCAATGCCCAGTGCCAAAAACAAATGATGGATACACACATCTTACAACTCAGACATGGGCAAACTGACTTGCTCACTGGACAGTAGGCTGATGTCTATGCAGACAGTGATCACCCTGACAGTACATAAGCACAAGTTGACCTTTACAAAATCTGTTCTGAGGAAGGCTTTAAAAACATACTTTGTGCCGGGCATGGTGGCTCATGCCTGTAATCCCAGCGCTTGGGAGGCAGAGGCAGGAGCACTGCTGAGTTCGAGGCTTGCCTGGGCTACACAGCGAGCTCAGGGCCAGCCTGAACTACAAAGTGAGACCCTGTCTCAAAATAAATAAATAAGGGCTGGAGGGTTAGCTCAGTGGTTCCGGCACCTGCCTCGCAAGCATAAGGACCTGGGTTCGATCCCCGGTTACCACATATAATGCTGGGTGTGGTGGCTCACGCCTGTAATCCCAGCACTCGGGAGGCAGAGACAGGAGGATTGCTGAGTTCGCGGCAGCTTGCCTGGGCACCACAGTGAGCTCAGGGCCAGCCTGAACTACAAGGCAAGACCCTGTCTCCAAAAAGCAAAAAATAAATAAATAAATAAATAAATAAATAAATAAATAAATAAGTAAGTAAGTAAGTAAAAAAAATATATATATATAAAAGTATATGTAAGATATATATACGAAGTACACACACACACACACTTTGCCTTGTGCATGCCTGTAATTGCACATACATGGGAAGCTGAGGCAACGGTATGACTGTGACTTCAAGGCCAGTCTGTGGACTATACATGAGGTTAAGGCCAGCCTACATTACACAACAAGACTCTGTCTCAAAACAAAACAAAAGAATGGATAGATATTCTCTGCCTAAAAGAGAATGCAGCCTGTAATAGAAACAACAGACTAGACTTTCTGGGAACAAAGTCACAAATGATATGAAGAACCTAGAAAACACACACTCTATCTCTCTCCCTCTTCCTCTCCCTCCCTCTCTCTCTCTCTCTGTCTCTTTCTCTGTCTCTGTCCCTCTATCTCTGTCCCCCCCAACCAATACTCCAACATAGCAACAATCTGTTTCTCTGTCTGTCTCTTTCTCTCTCTCTCCTCTAGCCAATACTCCAACATAGCAACAATCTTTGGTTATTAAGCTCATAGGCATTTTTAGGTTGTGATAATAATCATACAGAATAACAATATTTTCCCTACAGACCATAGCTTCCAGCACTCTAGTACTATTACCTCATCTTCCCTCCAGGCAAAGACAAAAGCCCATCTCCTTGCAATCAAGGGGGCTGGAGCTGCAGCTTAGCTTAAAGCCCTTTCCTAGCATAAAGCTGGGGTGCAGGGAGGATTGAGGACCTGTGAATTAAGCCCTAACTCCACATCCATCCCCAGGTCCATGAAGCAGACCCATCCTATCCCAGGCAAGCCTTGCTCCTTGGAGAGGGCAGGTACAGCAGCACCACCGTGCATGGGCATCAGGCTGCAGGGTCCAACCCTGAACGCTACAGAATACCATTTCCCAGGCCTGGAAAGCCCTTGTGGAATCCCTAATGATACTTTTTCTTCACTTGAGACTCTCAAGAGCAAAGCAGATAAGTTTAGCTGTTACCAGTGCATTTTTAGCACAAACACCTCACCTCTTACTCATTATCCTAAAGAGAGAAGTCCACCCAAAGGGTGATCGACTCAAATGCCCCTTCCCAAGGAATCCCCCATGCTCCACTCACCCCACACTAGATCAAACACCTGCAACATGGACTTTAGTAACCCTGAATTTTTCCTCCGAAGCACTTCCTAGTTACAATTCTATAAAAACACTGGTGTTGCCCTAGATTCTCATCTTTCCCTCTGTCCTTCTGCCCCACACCCCTAGAGTCCCTCTCCACCTGAAATATACTTTACCACTTCCACGGCTGCAGCCACGCTTGTCTCTGAAGATGACTCCTGCTTCCTCTCCCATCCTCTCCACCCCCCAAAACAACCAGAGGACCCCTTAAACTGACTAACTAGGCCAACCTGCTTCACCAATGCAGAGACTTCCTGTGTTCTTTCAGCCAAAACCACACCTGGACTGCAGCCCTGCCTGCCAGGTCCCTGTCCACCTCCCCATCCCCCTCTCACACTGCTGATCACTTTGGTTTCTAGAACTTTCCAAGACTGTTCTTTTTTTTTTTTTTCCTCTGCAATCTCCTGTTTAAAATAGCCTGTACTCCTTGGAATGGTGGAACCCCTGTCATTCAGCTCTGGGTTCGAATGTCTCTCTATAAAGTCACCTTCCTGGCCACCCTATCTAAAGTCAGGCACCTCCTACCTCCTAAATCACTCTTTATCACTGAGGGGGCACCAGTGCCAGCTGTCTGTTGACTTGTTTGCTATCTGACATCTCCTCCCAGCAGAGCGTGAGCTCCATGGAAACAGGGGGTGGGTGTGGCTCGTGGCACCTGGAAGAGAACCTGGCACACACCACAGCATACAGGAAGAAGTGTCAGAACAACAGCTGTCACAGGGTATAGTTGGGGCACTGGCTGCTGATATCAAAATCCATGGGTGCTCCAGTCCTTTATAAAAAATGTTATCATATGTGCATATAGCCCATGTACTCCTCCCATAGTTTTAAATCATGTCTACATACACTACCTATAATACTTAACACAATGGCTGTGCTATGTAAAGAGCCACTATACTGTATTATTTAGGGAATAATGACCAAAAAGTAATCAGTGCATGTTGAGCTCTGATACAGTTTTTTTCTAATAGTTTGAAACTGTGGCTGGTTTAATCCGCACAGGCAGAACCAATGGATAAGAGAACTGACCAACTGACCGTACATATTCGGTTGTATTTCTTTCTTGTGAGCAAGGAGTTAGCCCCTTGTGGTAAACACTGGCCCAAGCACAACAGCAGGGAAAGGAAGAGAATGAAAGTGGAGAACAGAAGAAGAGGGCAGAGAAAACGTTAGATTTATGATACAAGGTACTGGTGAATGTGCCCCCTCCCCCCTCCCAACATCCCTCCTATTAGACGCCATCTGTCCCTTGTCTTCCTCTGTCTCTTTATTTTTATTGTTGGAAGCCTCTGCTTTGGAGTTTCAGGGATAAGAGAGGTGGCCAACAAGTGGCTTTTGTGGCTAGTAGCTTTCAGAGTCCACAGCCACAAATCAAGGCTTCCTCTCTGCACACCTCCTACAGCGTCCCCACGCCTCTCGGGGCATGAGTCAGTGTAACAACAAGTCAGGCTCTTCTAGGAGAGATTTTCTCTGCTGGAATGAAGGGCAGGTGTGGAGTGCTCTGGTCCTCATCACTTGTCCCTGTCTTCAGGGTCCTCCTTCCCATGGGCAGAGAGTGACAGAACTCCTCATGTGCTATGGGTGGTTTTGCTGAGTGTTTCAGAGACCATCTGGCTTTCCTGTGAGCACAGTCCTCACCAGAAACTGACCACTTCCTACTTATTTTACCTGACTATAACTCCTATTACTCCATAGCACAACTCCTAGAACAGGACAGTTTCCAAGCAGTGTTAAACAACCTTCTCTCAGTGAAACACAGAGCATATAAATCTCAGAAGAGTATGGATGCAAATGGCTGAAAGTTGGAAATACTAAAAGACTGAGTGTCCCCTTCTCAAAGAGAAGTAATTAAGAGAAACCCAACAGGACAGCAATGAAAACCCCTCAGAGGAAAGGAAAAGGATAGTCATTTAAAGAACCAGAAGCATTGCCTAGAAATGGCTTGATGGAACATCTCAAAGGCAAAAACTCTACTGTGTTTTGGTATCCATCATAGAGAACAAGGCAGGCCCAGCACCGGTGCAACTGAAAATCAGAGAAAAATCACCATGAATGGACAAGGGGGACTAGAGAAGAACAGAAGAGAAAGAGGAGTGCAGAAGACAAAGGCCGGGCTCCCGGAAAGCACCTGAACCAGCACAGTGGTGCACACCATAACCTCAGTACCTAGGAGCCCAAGGCCGGAGGATCAAAAGTTCAAGCACAGTCTGGGCGTCTTAGCAAGACCCTATAGCTCAGTGCAAATGCCCTGTTTTCAATCCCCAGGATGGTACCACAGGGGAAAAAAACCCTATCTCCCAAACCACAGCTCTCATCTCCTACACTCTTATAAGGATTAAATACAAACTATATTATAGCTACAGAGATATCTACATATTGGGGCCAGGGATGTAGCTCAGAGGTAAACACTTGCCTAACATGCATCAGGCCCTAAGTTCAATCCTGAAGCACAACAATAACAATAATAAATTATATAAATGTAATACACACAATATATAACATTATTTTATATGTACTTATATATTTATATAACATTATACTATGTATTATATATTTCATTTTATAAATAAAATAGATGTACTATTACATATTATATCCCATTAATATGTATAATTATCAGCTAGAAAACACATTTAAGCTAGGCATGGTGGCACACACCTGTAATCCCAGCACTTGAAGGGCTGAGACAGGAGGATTGCCAAAAGTTTGAGGCCAGCCTGGGCTACATAATGAGTTTAAGGCCAGCCTGAATTAAAGAGTGAGGAGCTGTCTCTAAATAAATAAAATTTCTTTTTTTTTTTTGAGACAGGGTCTCACTTTGTACTTCAGGCTGGCCCTGAGCTCACTATGTAGCCCAGGCAAGCCTCAAACTCAGCAATCCTCCTGTCTCTGCCTCCCGAGTGCTGGGATTACAGGCATGAGTTACCATGCCCAGCACTGTTATGTGCTTACTGTGGATCGAACTCAGGACCTTGCACTTGCGAGGCAGGCACCGGAACCTCTGAGCTAAATCTCTGGCCCTAAATAAATATTTTTTTAAAACCCCACACATATGGGTAAGCATTCACCTAAAGGAAGTTTTCTGTAACCAGTACCTTCCCCTATTCCTGATCGCTATGCTTGTTCTCTGCTTTAAACTTATATTTGTTCTTACTGAATCTGTCACACCCACGGGATCCTCTTCATCTCTCAAAGCCCTTTCAAAGGCATGCCTCCACCGAGAAGCCTCTCTGACCTCTCCTTGCAGTGAGTGTCTTCACTAAACATTGTATTATTGGAACATATTCTGTCTCATGTGGCTCCTGACATTTTCTTGGAGGTGCCCACAGAGCACACGTGCTAAGTGAGGTCAAAGGCCATGAAATTATATTTATTTTTGTGTCATCCAGAATGCAGGAATGTTTGCATCCAGAAGGATTTGTGCAGCTGGGCTCTCTGACCATAAAGGCCCAACAGGGTCTCACCAGCTTCAGGGTGATCGCTTATTGATGTCCCAGCTTCCACATTCATGGTAGAACTGTCCCTATCACCCCCGCTCCAAGAGGAGGTAAAAAGCCCAGAAAACAGAAGGAGAAAAAGAACTGCTGATTTGAGAGACAACAGGAGTGACCGACAAGGATTTATTTACACAGAAGAGAGCGTATGTGTTTATGGCTTTGCTGTTGTGTGATTTCAGGGTCAGTGGCAATGGAAAAATGGTGACAAGCAGTTAAGTCCACTGAGCCCCTGGGTGATACATTCCAAACACACCTGGTCTCACCTGTATTGTGCTTGAAAGTGGCTTTGCACAAAGCTCTGGCCTAGAGAAAGATGAGCTGTTGATGGAAGGTTCTCAGGGTTTTTACTAGCTTCAGGCGGCAGCTGCAAAGAAACAGGAAAGGAAGCAAGATTACAAATTATCCACCTTCCTGCAGTGCCAGCATTTAGGAGACTGAGACAGGACAATCACTACAGGTTCCCGGCCGGCCTGCACTACACATAGAGAGTTCAAAGTCAGCCTGAACAACACAGCAAGAGCCCAGCTGAGCCCTGTCAAAATTCACCTTCCTGCTTATCACGTGACTGCCTCCAGATCACAGGGCTTCCTCGTGGGCCCATATCAGCCCTTTGAATCTCTGTCTTTAATGTCAGTCAGTCTTCTCAGTCCCCTGATCCCCCAAATCCCTGAGAAAAAGAATGTATGGAAAGGGTAAAACCAGCTGAACATGGTAGCACATGCCTCCAATGCTAAGGCAGGAGGATTGCTACAACTTTGAGACCAGTCCGGACTATACAGTAAGACCTTGTCTCAAAAAAAAAAAAAAATCTATGAAAACAAAAAAGATCAAAACAAAAGTATGAACCTCAGTGAACCTTCACTTATACTTCCCCACTCTCCCTTCTCTAGAACAACAGTCCTTGCTCTTTGCCTCTGTCCTGCTTGGCCTACCTAGATGCCTCTTGTAGGTCTACTGGGGACAATCATCAGCTCTAGCCGGGACACACTGAAGCCCTCAGTCCTCCACTTGCTCAATGGCTCATACCCACCTTCCAGCAAGCCAGTTTTCCTCTATGTGCCACTCTTCACAGACAAAGTAGGCTTAAAATTACACAATCAGATGCATAAACTCCCTTTATTCTATATACATCAGTTGTGCTGAGTGCTTCTCCATATTGCCTTGGGTGTTAGTTTCCTGTAGCTGCTGTAGTGAATCACCACAAACTGTGGCTTTGAAGAACAAATACATGTTCTCAGTTCTTGGGACCAAACATCCAAAATCAGTATCGACAGGCTCAGACCGCACTCCCGGTGGAATCCAGGGGAAAACCCATGCCTTGCTACTTCCAACCACTATTGGCTGCCCAGATCCACTCGCTTGTGTGTCGGGAGTAATCCTATTTGGGAAAATTAACTGGACAATTGGGACTATGACTAGGCTGAGCTGTCCTGCCTGAAGACCCTCTCAAGAATTTTTTTTTTTTTTTAGTTTGTTGAGACAGGGTCTAGCTTTATAGTTCAGGCTGGCCCTGAGCTCACTGTGTAGCCCAGGCTAGCCTCAAACTCATAGCAATCCTCCTACCTGCTGAGTGCTGGGATTACAGGTGTGCCACCATGCTTGGTACTTCTTGAGAATTTTAACACTTAATTTTGGTTTAGGCAAGAGCAACAACTGTGCCACACAATCTCCTTGTTCAATTTCCTAAAGTCCTGCAAAGCTAACAGGAATCCATAATTCAGTTATAATCAGAATCAATAATAGCAGGAATAACAGGAATGCCTTTCAAACTTAGAATTTCCCAAGTATCAAACCAACTGTTCCAGGTAGCAGGGGTCCATAAATCCCTGTGGGGACAGATACAGGAGTTTTACCTCCCAACAGGTAAATTCACTGAGCAGCAGAAAGATCTAATCCTGAGCTCCCAACTGTTCCCCTGATGAGGGAAGAAATAGCCCTCTGGACAGCCACACCATCTGGTTTTGTACCTAAGCACTGGTCTGAACTGGGTACAGCTAACTCAGAGGGACTAGAGTCCCCTGGCACTGATCCCCTATTGTTTCCCAAACCAGGGGAAGCATGTGATTTCTGCTTCCTTGGCAATAATGTGCCATCCTTATCATATTTAGAATGATAGTCATTAACCGATGGAATGCCTTTTCAGCAGCAAGGACAAAGGCAAGGGCCAGGTGGTTAACTTATTTTCTTTGAATGCCTGACTTAGTGGCTTCAGAACAGCTTATAAACCTACTTTGATTTTACAGTTTTTTCTGAGATACCCCACATCAGGTGCCAAATGTAGGGAACAGGGAAAGGAATGTAACTAGAAATTTGCAGTTAAGTTCTAGTCTCCTATGAGTCCAACAGCACACAGTGAAATAATTAATAATTAGGCATAAATGAGACTTAGAGAAGAAGCTGAGCTTGGGCCTGATCCATGCTACTCAGGACAGCAAAAGATGGTAGACCTGAGGTTGCTACACCTTTTATTCATTACCTCCAGAACCAGTAATCTTACAGGTCATTCAAAGGGCAATAGTTTCAGTAGATCAGGAGTAACAAATGTAACAGGCCACTCAGCTGGCTGGTATCTCAAGACTAACAAATATAATAACAGGTCATTCAGAAGGCAGCATGTTTGGTACATCAGAACAATAAGGAATTACATAGGTGAAGGTCCCAAGGTAGTTCTGCCCTGGAGCATCACAGCACCTGGGACCACTGGGGTCTTTGTTGTTCCCAGAAGCAAAGATAAAGAGTCAAGTCATCAGGTCCGCATATGCCATAGCTGATCTTCGGGCAGGACAGCTTGGCCCAGTCATGGTCCCAACTGTCCAGCTGATTTTCCCAAACAGGATTGCTCCTGACACTTATGGCCATGTCACTCTGGTCTTCAAGGTCAGCACCTTAGATTGCTCTCTGCTTTGTCCACAACATTTTCTCTTCTGTGTGCCTCCAACCCCTCTACGTCTTTTATAAATATGCTCAGTATGTAACTAATGGCCTACCTAGATAACCAGCTTAATTACCCTGATCTCCAGATCCTAAAGTCTGTACCATTTGTAAGAGAGTATTATAGGATGCATGGCTTTGGATCTTGAGAACTTGGAGGTCATTCTTTAGCAATCTCACCTTGGGGCTTATGCCTGTCTGAATGCTACGGCCCCTGCTACTCCCATTGTGAATTATGCCACTTTCTTGTCTGCCTGCATTTATTCTCCACCCTTTAAACTATTCCCTAACCCTCCAAACATGAGACACAAGTATTTATAATGGCCTGAATATGCAAAAATCTTTGTGGTTGAAAGGTCTGTATCTGAGGACAGTCCCAGAATCAAAGCTTCTCATTACATAAAGCTGCTTAGTAAAATACTGAATGACCTATGTGAGTGTTCACACAAGAAGATCCCTGGAACAGCGGTGATGAACCTATGGCACGTGGGTGGCCAAGGACCATCTATGGTACGGAAAGTGCTAAAGGGTTCCCTCTCACCACCCAGAACAATGTTTCTCAGCTTTTTACTATTGCTCACTTCAAGGATATTTTCTTTTTTTTTCTTTTTTTTCTTTTTTTTTGCTTTTTTGGAGACAGGGTCTTGCTTTGTAGTTCAGGCTGGCCCTGAGCTCACTATGGTGCCCAGGCAAGCCACCGCGAACTCAGCAATCCTCCTGTCTCTGCCTCCCAAGTGCTGGGATTACAGGCATGAGCCACCACGCCCAGCATTATATGTGGTAACCGGGGATCGAACTCAGGTCCTTACGCTTGCGAGGCAGGCACCGGAACCACTGAGCTAACCCTCCGGCCCAAGGATATTTTCTTTTCTTTTCCTTGTTTTAATGGTTTGGGAGACTGAACCCAAGGCCTTCACACTGAGCTATATTCCCCAGCCCTTTTTTGTGTTGTGGTGAGAGAAGGTCTCACTAAGTTACTAAGTTGTCCTGGATGAACTCAAACTTGCTATCCTCTTGCCACAGCCTGCCAGATTGCAGAGATGACAGGTGTATACCACCACATCTAGCTTACAGGAGTCTTTTTAGACATGTTTTCTCCTCCATTCCCAACATGAGACAGATATCTTTGTATGTATCTATAGAGTGTATGCATCTGTCTCCCAGAAACAGTTTTTGGTATTATGGGGACTTCCATGTTTCTGTGCTCTCATCCCCATTGAGAAAAAAAAACTTTCATGAGGAGAATGCACAACCAGGGAGGGGCAGGTGAAGATCTGGGTGAAATTCAAGGTGAATTTTGAAGGACTTCAGAAAGCGGAGGCTGGAACCAAGCAAAAGGACTGTGTGTGAAACACCAAGGTTAAAGTGTACTAAGTGGACAATATATTTCAAAATATATCAGAAAAAAAAAGATGAGAAAAGAGGGAGGGAGAGGAGAGAGATAGAGAAATATGGAAGTCTGAATGGATGGAAGAATAGACAGATGGCTAAATATGGCAAATTTAGGAAAATGTAAAATGCAAATTCTAAGTACTAAGTATAAATCTTCACTGTACAATTAATTCAACATTTTCATACTGTAAAATTTTTTACAATGAAATATTGGGACAAATAAGTAATGAGTATTTGGGATGGGCATTCTTAATATTGTTCCAGTGTTTGACCATGTCCAGTGTGACTAAAATGCAGGATATGCAAAGGGAAGTAAAGAAAACAGGGCTGGGGAGCAAGTCACATGGGGTAAGGCTTTCAAAGTCCCAAGGAAGACACTGTACCTGCTGCAAGGAACAACATAAGACCACAGTCAAAAGTGTAGAGTCAGGACTGAGACCGCTGGGTTCAAATCTGACCCTGAGTCTTGGTTTCCAAAAGTTACTCAAGTAACCAGAAGTAGCTGTGGATGGGTCTCCCAGGGATGAGGTATGGAAAAAAAAACCTGAACAAGACTGGGGCAACAGAAAGCACGAAGTCATTGTGACTGACTAGGGGTCAGATGAACACCTCCACTTTGCTGCAATATCTCTCAAAGCTCCTTTCTTTGCCTAAAAGAAATAATAGCCCATCAACATCATGGAGCTATTGTACAAATCAAGAAACGATATATGCCTTTTGCCTGGCACACAGTAGGTGCTTAATATATGCTAGTTTGTTGGTCTTCTTCCCAGCTTCAACCTCTTCCTGTATTCTGCAAGACTGGCATTTTCTGGGAACAAACTGCCAAAAAGATTGTGTATGTGCTAGTGTTTATAGGGTAGTAAAAATACACCCTTTGTGCAGGATGAAAACATTTGCGCATCATTAAAGTAATGGAAAAGAAAGTGGTCCTCATGTTTTCTATTCCAGTTACAAATAAATCTAGCTATACAGCTTTGCTACCTGCTCCAAACAAAAATAACTTCAAAATGAAATACCATTCGGAGCTACACAAGGGACAGCAACTTTCCTTCCTGGAAACAGAAAATAAAGTTCCAGGGGGAATAATCACAACAGTCTGCTCTCTGCCTTCAAGTGCACACAGCCAGGCCCCCACAGGCAGCCTGATTTTCTGAGTGCGAACTTTGGAATAGGTTTTAACCTGACTCCAAAACAGAGAGAGGAAAAAAAATGTCTTCTGCCTTCATCAGGCCCAAGTAATGGCTGGTTAAGCTCCTGTCTCACCAACAGCCATGGCCTGGGCATCTTGCAGAATGCTGTACCCCTACTACGCTAGGCCCAGTCAGGGACAGAAAGTAGCTGGGATGCCCAGGGAGAGTGAGTCAGGAGAGTGAGGGGGTCTGGGATCTGCCTCCTTCACTGGCAGGACTAGTCAGATAGGGCCTTGTCAGCAATGTAGGTGTCTAGATTTTATTCTCAGTGTGAAAGGACCATGAAAGCAGTGTAGGAAGGAGCATGAGGATTTGACCCTCTTTCAGAAAAGATCTGGCCGCACTGTGGAGAGCACCATAGTGGGCATATGGATCACTGGGGCTGGCTGGAGGCGTGGCTCAGTGGTAGAACATTTCAGGCCTTCTGGCTTAAATAATAGGAAGGTTATCTTACAAGAAGGTTGGGGGTGGTACAGTGTAGTTAGGGACAAAAGTTCTAGGGCAGTGCATTATAATTGAGGGTGGCTTGCCCATCAGGGTTCATTTGGCAATGTCCAGAGACCTTTTTTTTTTTTTAATCACAAATGATGATAGGCCCCAGCATCTACTAGGTAGTAGAGGGATAAATGCTACAATAATCAAGACAGCCTTCTCAACAAATAATTATCTACTCAAAAATGTCAAAAGTGGACCAGGCCTGATGGTCTATACCGGTAAGCCCTGGATTTGGGAGGCTAAGGCAAGAGGATCATGAGATTCAAGCCAGCTGGACTGTAAAGGAAGGCCCTGTCTCAAAAACAAACCAACCAACCAAAACAAAATAAAAAGTATTGAGATTAAGAAACCCCAGGACAGCCGGGTATGGTGGCTCATGCCTGTAATCCCAGCACTCGGGAGGCAGACAGGAGGATTGCTGAGTTCAAGGCTTGCCTGGGCTACATAGTGAGCTCAGGGCCAGCCTGAATTACAAAGCAAGACCCTGTTTCAAAAGAAAAAAAAATTAAAGAAACCCCAGACAGAGTTGCACTTCTAGATTTGTGCTCTGGCCTTCCCATGTGCCAACTGTGTGGCTTAGGACAAGTCTTTCAATCTCTCTGTCCACTTTCCCATTTGTAAACCCAGTGACTTTTCCAGCTACCAAGAGACTGAAGGGGAAACTAAAGGCAAGTTGGAAGACCAACGTTTGAACCTAAAATGTTTCTGAAGTCCCATGAGCGAAAGAGTTTATCCCAGCTTTGTGCTGTTAGTAATGGAACCTTGAGGAGCTGGGGCCTGGTGGAGAGCTTTGGTCACACGGGTGTCCCCTCAAAAGGGACCGCAGGGACCCAGCTACTTGCTATGTTTTTCTTCCATTTCCGAGCTACCATCACATGAGTGGTTCTTCTGTCCTGGGCTCTGGGCTATGATGTTCTGCTTCACAAGAAACCCAAAAGCAAGGGGTCCATCCAACCTCAGACCAGAACCTCCACGACCTGGAGCCAACATCAATCTTTCCTCTTTCTGAGCTATCTGAGGTGTTTTATTATAGAGACGGGAAGCTAATGCAGCTGTCTGTCCTCATACTTTCCAGGTGGGAGGAAGGAAGTCCCCAGTACAGTCAGGAAGAGGGGAGGGGAAAGTGGCACAAGCGGCCTTTCCTATACAGCCCACGAGAGTGGCCACCTGTCCCTAAGTCTCGTCTCCCTCGGTGGGTGAGTGAGAAGACATGAATCACTCCCAAGGGCACCACCACGCTGAATTTGGAACAGACAGGCCCAGGTTTGGTCGGTTTTATTTCCACCCAGTAGAGGATGATTCATTCTCAACAACTTGCTTAACTGAAATCTCCCTTAACTACAGAACATGAGCTATCCTTATAAATATTGCAGCATGATAACTATTAATTCAAGAGTCTATCAAGTGTCTGCCATGTGCCAGGGAACCAAATGAGTCATGAAAAGCACCAAGCTAGATGCCTGGCACATAAGAAACATTCAGTAAATGGTGTCTGGGTGTTTTTGATTTCAAAGTGTGTTTGTTCCCTTAAACGTGTGGAGTGTACAGCGTAGTGGGCCTAAATCTACCTGCTCAATACTCTTTTCCTCAAGGAGATAAATGGCACTGGCTCTGAGAGTCTTTCCTGGCCCGTGTTCACCCCACAGGCCTGGGACCCATGTTACCCAATTTGAATGTCCCACTCTTCTGGCCATGTGCCCAGAAAAGGACCTGTGAAGCAAGTGGGGGCATCAGACTGCCCTCGGCTTTTTCTGGAATGATGAGTTCAAAAGAGTGACACCAAGAATATCCTTCTTGGGCAGGAGATTTAGCTCAGTGGTTCCAGCACCTGCCTTGCAAGTGCAAGGTCCTGAGTTCCATCCTGGTAACCACATACAACAATGCTGGGCGTGGTAACTCACGCCCACCAGCAGTCAATACCACATACCACAGTGCCGGGCGTGGTGGCTCACACCTGTAATCCCAGCACTCGGGAGGCAGAGGCAGGAGGATTGCTGAGTTCAAGGCTTGCCTGGGCTACATAGTGAGCTCAGGGCCAGCCTGAACTATAAAGCAAGACCCTGTCTCAAAAAGGAAAAAAGAATATCCTCCTTGCTGCCATGAGGGAGGGCCGGCGTGAGAAGGAGGCCAGACACAGGCAAAGGCCTACAAACATTTGAGCCTTGGATCTAGCCCTATCTGAAACTTCTTCGTTCCTTGAACTTATAGAGTGTAAAAGCCAAAAGGTGACTTTCAAAAAGAAATTGGATCAAATTAAATTTCTGTCTCCTAAAAGGAATTGAATAAATTTGACAGAAAAATCAATGGTTTTTTTCCTTGCTTGTTTTAGGTTTTTTTGAGACAGGGTCTCATTCTGACAAGGCCAGCCTTGAATTCACTAGGTAACCCAGCCTGGCCTAATATTCATGATGATCCTCCTGCCTCAGCCTCCTGAGTATTACATGGTATGCCACCATACCTAGCATTAAGTCACTGTTAATAAAAGAAAAACAATAGAATGATAAAGCAGCTAGACATGGTGGCCTACACAACCCAGAGAAACTCCCATAACCATAGTGTGTTTCACCCAGACCTTCCTGCAGTGATCACTGGTTTTGTTTCATTCGCACATTTTGGAGTTCATTGGGGTAATCCTTTTCAAAACTAAAAAAAGTAGGTTAGATTGTCACTCTGCCCCTTTTTTGGCCTGTGCACTTTTAAGTTTACCTGAACTCTCTGATACATGGGAATATATGGTCATGGACTTCTTTTCCTAAAGTGCCACACTTAAAACAGAAAAACTGGGCATGGTGGTGCACACCCATAATGACTCAGGAGGCTGTGGCAGGAGGATCACTACAAGTTTGAGGCCACCCTGAGATATATAGTGAGTTCAAGGCCAACCTAAATATATGCAAAGACCCTGTCTAGGAAGAAAGGCAGGCAGGCAGAAAGGAAGGAAGGAAGGAAGGAAGGAAGGAAGGAAGGAAGGAAGGAAGGAAGGAAGGA
>PVIC010025596.1:0-25181 GCA_004025085.1 Thryonomys swinderianus
TACTTTGCAAGCATTTACAATGTTTAGACTTTACTAGTTAGAAGCAATCTAGAGATCATTGTCATTCCGCGATGGTGTACACAGATTATATGAAGATAGTGAGAGAGATTATGTCAGGACAGGAGTATGTGTAGATTTTAGTACAGGGGAAGGTCATAGAACAGGTCCTCCTCAGATACCAAGGCACAGCAATATTTAGCTAGTTTTCCTAATATGATGAACATGTTTTACTTTTCTTCATATATATACTTACTGACTTGCTATTCATTATTATTTTTCCATATAACTCCTTTTATATTCTTTACTTTATTGTCCCAATTCCTTTATATTCCTAATGCCAATTTCATTTTTGGTGTATTTCATGGATTCCCAATTGGAGATTATTAGGGATTCCCTTTCTTGTTTCAGACACAATGTTTAAATGGTGGTTTATTGCTTGACATCAAGTACTAGAGATAAATAAGTATTAAATGATAAATATTGAAGAGCAAATATTATGTGACATTAAACAGAACAATGTACGATATAAGAAAGCATCCACAAGTCACAGGAAAAAATGCTAGACTTTTATGTGAATCAAATTTTCTAGCTATGTTTCCAAGAAGAGCTTTGGAATGCTGTTTCTATACTCTGACTAACAACGTTTCATGGGTATTGGGCTTTATCTCCTTCCCACTAAAGTATTTTATTTTTCTCCAAATCAATACCTTGTTTCAGTTTGTTTCTGAGTACGTTTTTCTTATACGAATAGAACTTTATATAACAATACTGATATTGACATAAAAATTTTGCTATTCTCAAAAACCAGCATGATTATATAGTATTTATAAGTACTTTTCTGAGGTTTCAGTTCTAATATGCTTGAAAATTATAAATAGATTTAGCAATTATATTAGCTAAGGTTAGTATTATACTCAGGAAATAACAGTAGTTTTTTGTTTGTTTGTTTGTTTGTTTGTTTGTTTGTTTTATTGAGACGGTCTCACTTTTGTAGTTCGGGCTGGCTCTGAGCTCACTATGTAGCCCAGGCAAGCCTTGAACTCAGCAATCCTCCTGTCTCTGCCTCCTGAGTGCTGGGATTACAGGCATGAGCCACCACACCCGGCTGTTTTGTTTTGCTAAGAACAATAGAAAATAGAAATAAGGAGAAAGGTTGTCAGTTTAAGGATCTAAAGGGTGGGGTTACTATGGTTTTCTAACTCTTCAGTTTTGATCTCACAAGAGATGATTACTCCAATGAGGACAATGGTGTTTTCCTTTTTCAACTGAATGGAGGTTGTGGTTAAAAAATAATAATAAAAAAATTTTAAAAATGTGGTGCCAACATTTAAAAAGAGACAAAAAATACAAAGTAGAAAAGTTAAGACAAGCTTTTGATTACACCATAGATTTAACCTTAGGTAAGAGAAATACATTGTAACCTGGACATGTTGTGCTATAATAACACTCCCATAAATAAGGGAAAGAGAAAAATACACCTGGTAGATAGCTAGCAAAAACTACAATTGTAAAAGATCTTTTTAAAATCATTGATAGTAATATTCACTCACTGAGATTCAATGTACAATGTGTACTGCATTTTCTTTCAGTTGCTAACAGATCTATTTCACTTAGACTAGCCTATAGTTCACATATCTAGGCTGAGTTTATCATTAGAAAGCACAAGATATATCTTCTGGGTTGCTAGAAATAATTTATATCATGTTCTCATGGGGATTAAATGGAGAAAAAGATTTTCCACAAAAATAAAGGCATACAGATAATATCTATGATTTTTCAGTTTTTTGAAGCATAAGTGGCCAAAATATATGCATGTATATTACACATAATGTACAAAGGATAGGTAAGAGAAATAGGAAAATGTTTGCCTAGGTTACAAATTTTTATTTATGAGAATATTTTCTGCAGACCTAATATACACCATAATAATGACAGTTAATAATGTAGTGTGCTTTTCAAATCTGCTAAGAAAGTAGACCTTCTGTCTCATATACAAGATAACCATAAGCGATAATGATATTTTAATTGGCTTGCTTGTGATAATTATTTCACAACATAAACTTGTATCTGTGATTTTAGTATACATGTTTTATATCCAAAACAAAAATAAAAAAATAAAACAAGTGGATTATTTCATCTGTGTTTTTGCAAAGCTTCTATTAGTTTCCTATTCTGAGAAAATTATCAGAGATTCCTTTTATGAATTGAGGACAATTTATTATTTTATGTATAGAAACTCGAGTACACTTGGCCCAGTTTAGTGGTAAGTTCTTTCACCTGTCTTTCAGTGTGGCTGTGTGAGCCACGGATTTGGATATCCTGTACATCCCCTCCTCTGTAATGACAGATGTGATCGTATCTGTCCTTGCAGTTTGTCCTGATCCCTCTTAGCCAGAGGGCCTTTGTCTTCTGACTTGGCTTGAATGAAGACAGTAGCGGTGTACATCTTCCTGTAGATTAGACACCCCAGCCTGTACCTCCAGCCTGTGACCTAGTGCAGGGAGGAATGGAAGCACCTGGAAAAGAGGGTTGGATCAGCTGGAGAGTGTGTTCTGACCAAAACAAGTCATCCAAGAGCTAGTTTGGTGGCGAATGCTTCAAAAATTACAAAGTTCAAATCAAGACAAATTTATTTTCTTATATTTTAGAGTTCGAGATATCTAAAGTGAAACCACAGGAATGTATTCTGCCCAGGGGACTAATAGATAATTCATTTCAATACCTGCCCCAGTTTTTAAGGGTCATGTATGTCTTGATTCGCGGGTCTGTCCTGCAATCCCTTACTTCCACCTCTCATTCTCTCATCGCTATTTTTGATTGACTTGAATCTCTTCCATTACAGTGACAATATTAGTAATGAGATTCATCCTGTGGTCCACAATAATTTGTTCACATAAAGCGCTACTTTAATCAAATCTGGAAGCTGTATTTTTACCACATAAAATACTATATTCACAGGTTCTTGTGATTAGAATATAGACATCTTTATGGTTGAGAGAAAGGTAAAAAAAAAAAAAAATTGCCCCACTCTGCTTATGTTAGAGAACAGAGGATCAAACCTATAAAAACCAAATTCTCACAATCATTGACACCAGCTACAAAATGAAAGCAGCTATGACAAGTTCAGAACTTTAACTATATATCCCAAATCGTAGAAAGAGTTATTCTCAGCAAAATGGGAGACATAAGTCTTCACATACCATTTTTCAGGGAAACTGAAAGAGGCAGTCTGGGTGAATAAATCTGTTTAAAGGAAATTTTGTGGGCATGCAGTAATCATCCGCCGGGAGGAAGCCCTCCTGCATGTCCCAGTGACATCCCTGCTATGCACCTTCCCACGGCGTCCCCTTCATCTTGTTAGTGATGAACAAGTGTACGACAGTAATTTCAGTGAGCAGAATTACTGTACTGGTTCTGATACCATTTAAATGAATTCCTGACAATATGTGGGATGTATGGCACTGTTACGAATGCCTGGTTAGTCTTAGTCTATGGTGCTGGAGAACACGACAAATGTGCATTGTTAGTCAAACACCTAAGTGTTTTGCAAACACTCATGTTAAATCTCCGAGTGCTTCAGCTTAATTCATTATTTTAAAATGTATTCCATTTTAAATGAGAACCAGCACTTTCTTTATAATTTTCTTGCTCCCAAATCAGTTTTTGCCTATGAATACTAACTATGGTAAGGAAAAAAGGCAGTTAGTTTTAAATTCCCAAGAATTTGCAAGGCTTTTCTTAAAGTTTATATTTGGGAAATCCCATTCTATTAACATTTGGACTCGGTTAAAACATACAGAAAGCTTTCCCAAACACCACTTCAATTAAGGTAACCCGAGCTATTTAGAACTTGGAGAATTATTAGATCCACAAATTGAAGTCTCTATTCCTGTGGATCTTTTCCTGAGCTTATTTATTCAGCTTAGGTTTGTGAATTTAGTTTTCTGTCAACTCACTCTTCTTTGAAAACATACGTTTTGAGGAATTTTTGTCTAAGACATTGTTCATATATAAAAGTCTTTATTGTCTCTTCAGAGATACAAGACACCTAGCCATGTCTAACTTTGAACAAAATGTACTATGGGCCTAGAGTTTTTAATGACAGATCTTTACAATTGCTATTTATTATTTGCATCACTGTAATCTCAGTATTACTACTTAACTTTTACAAATTTTAAGGATCAACTGTTTTCAAGAATATATTTCTTCTTCACTGTTTCCCCGATTTTGTCTCAGCAGAGATAGTGATGGGAACAATTTCATCTTATATAACTAAACACGTCACTGATGAATTTAAGTGAGGATGATGTTGGGCTTGAGAGAAATCTCTAGTAGATGATAAGCAGTACTGATTTTTGTAATTTTATGCTCCTTATGATTGGTAATTATCATTGCTAAAAATTACACGTGAAATGTCAAGAAACTTAGAATTATCTTTCCTACCTTGCTTGAAGACTGAAACCATTTTTGATTTAGAAGTAGTTTGTGTTTGAAAGAGAGGTTTCTAATCAGTCATGAGGACTTAAGGAAGGAAGACAATGGCTTTCGTCATACCTGAAATTTTATGGTACAGTTATGAAGATAGTTTTAAAATGTATTATTGACCTAGAGTCTCACTAGGTGGCCGGGCATTATGGCTCACGCCTGTAATCCCAGCCCTCGGGAGGCAGAGGCAGGAGGATTCCTGAGTTCGAGGCTTGCCTGGGCTACATAGTGAGCTCAGGGCCAGCCTGGACTACAAAGCGAGACCCTGTCTCAAAAAACAAAACAAAACAAAAAACAAAAACAAAAACAAACCTCACTAAGGTGTATTGTCTCCAATATTTTGCTTCATCTTTTGTTATATGGCCATAAAAACAGAGGCAGAAGTGCTGCCTTCAAACTCAGTGGTCACCAGAGGATACAGGGAGTTTCAGGGCGTAGAAGACATCTAGCACCCCCAAGTGGACAGATCTGGTTTTGCCACTGTAGACTATGAGAAGGATTTACTAGCCTGAAAACTTTAATGAATTTCCACAATTTAGGTAGATAAATTAGATCCCTAGGTACAGCCAAAACTAAATAACAGAGTTTCTTGGTCATATCTAAACTAGAAATTGTGTTTGTCCCGGAGATTTAGCTTAGTGGTTCCAGTGGCTGCCTAGCAAGTGCAAAGTCCCTGGTTCAACTCCTGGTAACCACATACCACAGTGCTGGACACGGGTGCCTCACACCTGTAATCCCAGCACTCAGGAGGCAGAGGCAGGAAGTTTGCTGAGTTAGAGACTTGCTTGGGCTACATAGCTCAGGGCCAGCCTGAATTACAGAGTGAGATCCCCTCTCCAACAACAACAACAACAACAAAACAAAAACAAACAAAAATAGACACTGTTTTGGAAATTATTTTAAACAAAGTAATGGTTTTAAATTTTCCACAATCCTTCTGAATTTACTTATTTTATAATTTGGGCTATTTCATATGTACCTCAACATATTTCGAATTCAACTCATTGTTTATGCATCAAAAATAAATCCACATCCTGAGTTCATTATTAGATATTACTTTATTACTATCCTTTATATAGACTTAGCTTCAAACTTTTTGGTAAATGATCAATACATTTGTTCTCATCCCACCTTATTATAGGCCAAGCAAGTGTCCAAGTCTTGCTTGTTAAGTATTCTAAATGTTTCTTTGCTTAACATTATTTGTTGTATTTTTCAGACAATATCTCTAAGATAATGTTCCTTTCTTTTAACTAACAAACATTGAGAAAGTGATCATGATACATGGAGGAAGCTGCTAGCATCAGAGACATTTTCTGAACAGAATTGCTATTCAGTATAATGTCAGTGATAGCAGCTGTGTAGATATACACAGATTTCCTGGCCACGAAAGAGTAGTTATACACAAACTGTAGAAGCAGCAGCAGCAGCAGCAGCAGCAGCAGCAGCAGCAGCAGCAGCAGCAGCAGCAGCAGCAGCAGCAGCAGCAGCAGCAGCAGCAGCAGCAGCAGAGGTAGTTGTTTTCCCTCAGGGGCTTCTTCTAGAGCATGGTTTTCATTTGTTTCCAGAAGTCTATGCAGACATCCGGCTTTAATTATCTGGCCTATAGAGTACAGCTGACAACCATTTTTAAAGAAAAATGAAGCTGAAGAATCTCACAAGGCTTATAGGTACACAGGAAACTAGAAAATGTCACTGTAATTCTCCACTTCAAAATATTTTATATCTCTATGCTTCTACCTAAAATTCAAGCTTCCAGTATTTCCCAAATTCTGACTTCAATATCCCATATATTAATTGACCCTACTACTCCACAGCAACCATACACATAACCTAAATTGTTATAATTGGGGCATTTTGAAATTATTTGTACTGTCTTTACCCCCTTTGTGATTATCAAAAACACATCATGACCCCTTTCAGGACTACATGAAATTGTTCTTCAATAGCTTTGTTCTGATTAACGTGACAAGTTCATTTTGTATCATGTTTTAATGCTAACTTTTTCCTATGCATTTTTGTCACTTTTTCAGGTGTAATATATAATCTTAAAATATAAGATTGTATGGGCTGGAGATTTAGCTCAGTGGTTCCGGCGCCTGCCTTGCAAGCGCAAGGTCCTGGGTTCGATCCCTAGTAACCACATACAATGATGGGCATGGTGACTCACGCCCACCAGCAATCAATACCACATACCACAGTGCCGGGTGTGGTGGCTCACGCCTGTGATCCCAGCACTCGGAAGGCAGAGACAGGAGAATTGCTGAGTTCGAGGCTTGCCTGGGCTACATAGTGAGCTCAGGGCCAGCCTGGACTACAAAGTGAGACCCTGTCTCAAAAAAAAAAAACAAAAAAATAAGAGTGTAATCTAATTCATTGTTGCATATTACACTTGCTTTTCATGCAATAGAACACAATCGGTGCTTGGTTAATAGCTCTCACAAGAAAAAAAATTAGGAGATGCTTAGGCTCTGTCCAGTGGAGGATTAGCTTTCAAAAGATATTTGCATCACCCTTATCTCTTTACTTTTTTGGCCAGGATACTATGCTTCTTTTGTAGTCATTTCATAATTTTTTCTTACCTGTTATGAATTTTTAACCAGAATAGCTACCTTTATCATGATGTATTTAAATATGGAATTTTCTTAGGCTTCAAGTTCATCTTCTTTCACTTGTATGTAATCTCAAGATACTTTGGATCTCATGAATGGCCTTCAAACAATTTCTGTAGCATATAAGCCATGTAACACTATTATGAGTAAGTACTATGTATGACACTGCATTAATCTTATAAAATAAACATAAGGTGACTTGTAATAGTATTTACCTTACAAATCATATAAGAGGGTATAAGTGAAGCAAGTAAAGGTATTTTTGTTTTGTGAAATAAGACATGAATAAGTAATTTTAAAATATTGTATTCCATTTAAAAAATGTCTGAAAAGAATGCCTTAGTAATTACTTGTGAGGGATAAAGAAAGGGGCTTAGAATTTTCTTGCTAAATTCTAAAGTGATAGAGAAATGAACAAACACATAGACCTGCCTATTATACTATAGATGTGAAGCTAATGGCAAGGGACTGGAAGGACTGACACACCTGGATATCTGATGCTCAGTGAAAAGTTTATTAAATAAACTTGTTCACAACAGACGGAGTAGAGAAAACATAGATCCATTCAGGCACAGGCTAATTACTGCAGTGGCGAAGAGAATGCTCATGGACCACCGACTCCAAAAGGCAGGAAATTATGAGGAGGTTGAGCACAGAGGTTTATGTATTCCTTTATAAATCACCATTCAGTTAAATAGTCTTTCTTTTATGGGGATCTAGTAAAGATTTATAGAAAATTAAATCGACAATTCCAAACACTTTAATTTAGGGTAGAAAATTTCCCAACTCTCCTCTGCCAAAAAAAAAGGTTGAGTTGAGGAATGCACATTTTCTTTTTCAATAGAGGACAGTGCAAATAGGTGGACTTGGAGTTGCTCAATGAAGAGAGGTTGATGGAGTGTGCACTGCATGATCATTGATCAGAAAAGTAAACTCTGAGCTTCAGCTCAGGATTTTGGGAACTTCATTTCTGAGAGAGTGAAATTTTTGTCTTGCTTCTTTTATTCTTTACAGCAGGAGTTTTTAAGTTCCACTTCCTAGGCATTCAGTATACATATTTTGAGTGAAAAGAGATTGCAGCTAACTTATAAGAAACATATATATGGGACTGACGGCCATGCCATAGTTCAAGCAAGATCTGACCTGAAGAAAAAATCATTTAAGAAGATTATTCAGGTAGTTATATATGCAATGAGTTTCATTACCAAGAGTTTTAAGGGACTGAGTTCAGTTAGTTCAATTCTAATAGTCTTAGGATGGTCTGATAGTGGCTTTGATTAAAGAGAAGAAGGTAAGAATAGAAGAGAGTTCAGAATATTTATACAAAACTTCATGGAGGAAAACTAATTCTTTGATAAATGTCTTAAAGAAGGTCATATGGGAGGGACAAGGGAAAATAGATCAAATGAGTCATCATTAACTGATAGGTACGGCACTCTAGGAGAAGTAAACACAAATGTGTGGCACAGTTATGAAGATAAACATATTCTATAGCTGAAAGACCAACAAAACAAATTATTGTAGATTCTTCATTTATTATTAGATGACCCCACATTTTCATATTGTTTTGAGTATGATAGTCTCTTTTGAAAATATACATCAACAAGCATCACATACCAATTTTATCTTTGACACTGTTTCAACTACATTATAAAGTATAAAAATTAAAACATAAGGCAGACTAATAAGTCATTTTATAGAAAAACCACATTTCTCTGCCTTAAAGAATAAGTTTGAGTCATTTGTACTTAAATGGACATAGTCATTAATGAAATAAATAGGTCACAGATGTGTAAATATAGTAGCTGTTCTCTGGTATGAGAAGCTGAAGATGTTAATGAGTTTTAGAATGTATGACGGTTATTGTGAAATAGAAAATATTCAAAGTAAATGTGGAGGAGTAAGAGGAGTAAAGAAAAAATGTGATGGTCATAAAAAAGGGAAACAAAAATCCCAGCACTCGGAAGGCAGAGGCAGGAGGATTGCTGAGTTCCAGGCTTGCCTGGGCTACATAGTGAGCTCAGGGCCAGCCTGAACTACAAAGCGAGACCCTGTCTCAAAAAAAAAAAAAAAAAAAAAGGAAACCAAGCTATGTATTTAGGTGGTGGTGGTTGTGGCGGGGGTAGGGGAATGGGGAAAAATGAGAATTAAATCGTGTCATATACTAGTACAAGTATACAATATTGAGTGTGATCATGATGTGTATATATAATGTACCAATAAAGATAAAAATAAACTAAAAAATTAAAACAAATAACAGTGCTAATGATTAATATTTCATGAAATAAATGTCCTGTGCATATTTGTTAAATGCACATTAACAATAGCTTAGTATGATATATATTAAGAATTACAGGGTCAAGGATTTGGCTCAGTGATTCTGTCATCTCCTGGCAAGTGCAAGATCCTAAATTGGATCCCCAGTACAATATACTGCAATGCTGAGTGAGCTGTAATCCAAGCACTGGAAAGAAGAGGCAGGAGAACTGCAGAGAGCTTGAGGCTAGCCTGGGCTACATAGTGCCTTCAGGACCAGCCTGAACTACAAAGCCAGTCCCTATCTAAAAAACAAAACAAAACAAAACAAACAAACAAACAAAACCTGAAAACAGGGCTGGAGATTTAGCCTAGTGTTTCCACCAGCTGCCAAGCAAATGCAAGGTTCTGAGTTCGATCCCTGGTAACCACATACAACAATACCGGGCGTGGTAACTCATGCCCACCATCAATCAGTACCACATATCACATTGCCAGGGGTGGTGGCTCACGCCTGTAATCCCAGCACTCGGGAGGCAGAGGCGAGAGGATTGCTGAGTTGGAGGCTTGCCTGGGCTCCATAGTGAGCCCAGAGTCAGTCTGAACTACAAAGAGAGACCCTGTCTAAAAAAAAAAAAAAAAAATTACAAAAGTTTAAATAACAGTAATTCAGTAATTGAATACTGTAATATATACTATATACAAACTAGAATGAAGACCCAGACATGAAATATATTGATAATGACATTAAAGAGAGTTCAAAAAAGAAACAACACAACACATTTAGTCAAGTTGTTTGGATGTTTGAATATCACTGAAAAACTGAAACATAAAAGAATATTTACTATTTAAGTTTTATTGTGTAATGAGACAGAAAATTTTGGTGCAATTTAATAGCACTCAATATATTTAAAATCTGAATTATAACATTTTTCTGATTAGATGATAGTATATCATGTTTTGTTCTTGCATAGAACAAGGTATTTTAATATATTTTGCTTCCCTCCACTGATTAAAATTTTATTGACAATATTCTTACAGCTTTGTCTGCAAATTAGAAGTATGTAAGCTTTGGACTAGAGATTTAGCTCAGTGGTTCTGGCACCCTTGGTTTGATCCCCGGTAACCAAATACAATATCAGGTGTGGTGACTCATATCCACTGGCAATCAGTACCGCGTACTACAAATGCTGGACTTGGTGGCTCAAGCCTGTAACCCCAGCACTCGGAAGGCAGAGGCAGGATTGCTGAGTTCGAGGCTTGCCTGGGCTGCATAGTGAGCTCAGGGCCAGCCTGAACTACAAAGCGAGACCCTGTCTCAAAAAAAAAAAAAAAAAGTAAATTTTGATTATCAAATTCATTCACAGAATCCCATAATGCTGAGTTTTTAGGGAAATTGCTAATATACAGAAGTTTATGTCTTTTATACTACAAGGGCTCTCTAGTAAAAGTAACTTTATAAGCTTAATAATTACTTCATAATTATTTATTTATGGGATAGAAAGATGACGTCTTTAATTTTCTCTTGTTATATAATCAAATGCTGTTAAAAATCCAGTAAGTAATGACAGTTGATAGTAAGATATGTAATTTTAATCATTATTTTGTTTTACTAATCAGCAGAATTGTAGAATATTTAGAAATATGAATAGGTGCTTTTAATTTTTTAACTATAATTTATCATTTGTATTATAAATAAAATTGTCCTAGGAATACATAGATGCATTTTTATGCCTCAAAAAGTTATATAAATCATAATAATCTAGATATTTTAATATATATTTTAAAGTAATGATCATAGAAAGAATATAAACATGTAATTCTTTGAGCTATCTAAAACTGAAAGGTTTTTTTCCACACAGAATCTGTAATAGGACCATATCTGTATTTCTAAGTACATGGAGGATGCTTTCTCATGAAGCTAACTGGAGTTTTATGTATACTAGTATGTCTCATACAGACAGGCCAACACAGGAAATGTAATCTGTAGTATATTACAGAGTTATGTCCTTCTAAGTATACCTTCTCTGTGGCAATCTTTTTTTAACTTTTTTTTTTTAAATTAGGGGACACAAAGTTTACAGAAAAATGCTTTTAATTTTGGCATTTCTATAACCATCACATGCCTTGCCTTCTCTTTCTCGGCTTTTCATTCCTTTTCTTTTTGCTAAGACTCTTTACTTTCTTGTAATCTCTCCTTTCTTTTTAGATTCTACTTGTAACAGAAAATAGGCAATATATTATATATTTTGCTCAGTATGATCTCCAGTTCTATTTTCCTGAAAATGATACAACTTCATTCTCATTAATGGATAAATCATGCTCCATTTGGGCTATACTAATTTCCATTCTTACCAACAGTATGCAGGGTACCTTTTTCCTTGTATTCCACAACAATTTATTGCTTTTATTCTGTTCATAATGGCAAGTTGATTAAGATAAAATGGAATTTTAGTGTGGTTTGATTTGCATCGATGATAGCTAAAAACATTGAGTATTTCTTCATATAATTATGCACTACTTTTACTCCTTCTTTTGAGAATAATATTTTATTAATGCTCTCATTTATTTATTGATATCATTTATCAATGCTAATATTTTCTGAATATTTATATGATCTTTAAATTCATCCTCTGTTGCAAGTACATCTGGGAAGAGTTTTCTACCATGCCAGGTGCTATCCCTTCACTCTGTTGTTTCTTTTTGAAGAACTTTGCATTTTTTTTTTTTTTTTTGAGACAGGGTCTCACTTTGTAGTTCAGGCTGGTCCTGAGCTCACTATGTAGCCGAGGCAAGTGTGGAACTCAGCAGTTCTCCTGCCTCTGCCTCCTGAGTGCTGGGATTACAGGCATGAGACACCATGCTCAGCGCTGTGTTATGTGGTACTGACTGATGGTGAGTGTGAGTCACCACACCCAGTTTTGTTGCATGTGGTTACCAGGGATGGAAGCAGGGACCCTGCCTTGGTAGGCAGGCGCTGGAACTACTGAGCTAAATCTCCAGCCCCTGTTGATTCTTAATATTATTTCCTGAACTGTTGGAGTTCTTTACAGAAAGATATAGTTTGGTCTTGTGTGCTGAAGTGCTTTCTTCTGCTAATTTCAAAGTTTCAAATCTTACACTTAGGTATTTAATCTGTTTTGATTTGATTTTTGCATGGAATAAAAAATAGGGATCTAATTCCAGTTTTCTACACATGAACATTCAGATTTCCACAATCAATTATTAAGAAAGTTATCTTTTCTCAAGAAGCTCCTTCTTTGCATATTTCTCTAAAATATGGTACAAGATCTCATACAAAAATATGGCAGGCTAGCAGAATCCATGTCCAATATAATGTCAAATTTAGGAGCTTTATGTTCTCGTTGAGACTAATAGTGAGTTATACTGTTGAAGGATTTGATAACCTTTTATTTAAATAATTTTGTAATTTCTAAATATCCCACCTCCACTTTTACACATGACAATTTTATATATATTATGCAACAAAATTTTTCTGAAGGTTTAACCTGGGCAAAGATTTCCAGAGTTCCTTGCACAAGGTTCATTGCAAAAGTACCTTAACATTTTTTCTAGAAATCAAGAACAATTTTTTTAAAGCATGTTAATTATATATAATGAGAGATTTAGTTGATAAATTTGGCACTTGAGTTTAACATGTGTTCATCATTTTAAATTCCATTACTTCCTCCTCTCTCTGTCTCTGTCTTTCTCTCTCCATTTGGTTTCTAATAACAGAGAAACATTTAATACTTATATTTAACTTTATTGGTATGTTTTATTTTATCTAACATGCTTTGAATGTCTATTCATTTCCTTCATAAGATATGATTTTGTTCTTTTTTATTACATGTTCTTGTAACAGTTTATTTATCCATTTATCTCTTAATAAGCATGAAGTGTTTCCACTGCTTAGATACCATGAAATGTGAACTATAAACATGGATATGCATGTATCACTAGAGTTCATTTTTTAAAAAGTTATTTGGGAATTGTACCCAGTGGAAATACAGATTAATGAAACAGAATTTTTATTTTTAATTTTGTGAGGATTCTCTGTTGTTATCACATTATGGTTCTACTAGTTGACATTCTCAGAAACAAAGTAGTGTGGTTGGTGACTGTTACTCTATATCCTCACCAGCACTCATTATTTTTATATTCTTTTTAAAATTTCTTTTAATTCATTATTGGTACAATTTATATACATCTCAAAAATCACACATAACATTGGGGAATTTGTACCAATATAACACACAAGTTAATTCTCATTTTTACCCATATCCCTACCCACACACACCTCCCCACCCCCTATATACATGCTCTTTTATTTTCTTTCAGAATCATATTTATTCCTTCTGCTCTTTACATTCCTACACCAAATTTCCTTTGGGAATTTCCCATTCTACAGAAACTGTCACACTTTCTAGAGCTCATTTGCATCTACAGGTGCTCATATCAAATAAAAGATCCAGTATTTGTCTATCTGTGATCTATTTATTTCACTTATTAGTGTGCCCTCCAGGTGTATCCACTTGCACATAAATGAATCAATCTTGTCATTCTTTATGGCAGAATAATACTCCATTTTATATTTAAAAAAAAACACATCTTCTTTATCCACTCTCCAGTTGATGGAAATTTGGGTTGTTTCCAAGATTGAGCTATCACTAACTGAGCTGCTATGAACAAGGGTGTACATCTGTCTTTCCAATGTGATTTTTAAAATTCTTTTGGGTATATTCCTAGCAGGGGGATAGCAGGGTCAAATGGGACCCCTAGTCCTAGTTTTCTGAGAAATCTCCACACGGATCTCCACAATGGTTGCACAAGTCTGCAATCCCACCAACCATGGAAAAGGGTTCCTTTCTCCCCACAGCCTCGCCAGGATTTATTGTTGGTTGATTTTGTAATAGCAGCCATTCTTTGTGGAGTGAGATTAAATCTTAGTATTGTTTTTAATTTGCATCTCTCGAGTGACCAGTGATGTTGAGCATTTCTTCATATGCTTCTTGGCTGCTTTGACTTTTGCCTCTGAGAAGTGTCTGTTCATTTCAGATGCCCATTTTTGAATTGGGTCTTTGAACTTGGGGAGGCTGATCTGTTTGAGTTCTTTATATATTGTAGATAATATCCCTTTGTCTGATAAACAGCTAGTGAAGATTTTTTCCCATGTTTTGGTTGTCTTTTAACAGAGCCAGTGACTTCTTTTGCTGTGCAGAAGCTTTTCAGTAGGATGAGATCCCATTTGTTGATTCTTTCTGCTAGTTCTTGTGCTATAGAGGTTTCATTCATAAAGTCTCTGCCTAAGCCAATGTCTCCAAGAGTTTTGCCTAACCTGTTTTCCAGCAGGCTTATTATTTCTGTTTTAATGTTTAAGTCTTGTATCCATTTTGAATTTAGTTTTGTACATGGTGAAAGAGATAGGTCTAGCTTTAGTTTTTGGCAGATTAAAGCCCAGTTTTTCCAGAACCATTTGTTAAACAGGCTGTCTTTCCTCCATTGAGGGCGTTTGGCTCCTTTGTCAAAGATAAGGTGGCTTAGTGTATCCGGGATTATTTTTATATTCTTCATTGTTGAGAACAATCCTGTTGCTTGATTGGGACCATAACTGGACCGAGCTCTCCTGCCTGTGGAGGTGCTGTGGTATGTTTGGACCTGAGGACTTGGCTCTTGTCCTTGTCTCTGGTGGCAACAGGAACTCTGGTGGTCTTGCATGCTGTGGTGCTATGGGCTGGAACTACTCCAGGATCTTCATGGTTTGTGGCAGATTATTATGTCATCTGTTCTGCAATATGGGTCCTTTAAGGTTTATTGGCAGCATCAGTGTTGCCCTCCCAGTCTTTTATAATTCATGGTATAGAAGTAAAGTTGTGACAAGCAGTCAGGGTCAGGGGTACCCAGATTAGGACAGATCAGGCCCAAGCTCAGCCTCTTCTCTGTAGCGTTCTGCCTTTTTATTTATTTACCTTGTGCTATTGGGCTCACAGGGGACTAGACTAGATGGCAGTGGTTCCAGTGACATCCCTGTCCCCTGTTCCCTACATGTGATAACGTTCATTTTTGCCGGGGTAAGATAGAAACTCATTTGCATTTTCTGATGGTTAAAGATGTAGAACACTTTAGTTTACTGGCTGATCACTTACACATTTCTTTTGACAAGTATCAATTCAAACCATCTTCCCAGTTCTTGACAGAACTATTTGTTTCTTAGGGCTTATTTTCTGAGTTATTCATTTACACTAGATAGTAATCCCCTCTGAAGATATTAGCTGCCAAATTTTTCTCCCTGTCTGCAGGTTATCTCTTTATTCTGCTGACTGTCTCCACTGTTATGTAAAGGCTTTTAAAATTGATTTCATACTGCTTGATTCCTGATTTTTTTTTCTGGTTTACTGAGTCTTATTAAGGAAATCTCTACCTGTGCCTACAGCTTAAGTATCTCCCCCATATTATCTTCAAACAGTTTTAAAGTCTATGTTCTTTATCTAGTTCTTTGATTTGACTTGAGAGCTAGGAATCTAGTTTTCTGTGTGGACATCCATTTTTCCAGCATCAGTTAATACAAAAACTGTCTTTTGCAGCATCTATTTTTGTCAAAAATCAGATGATTGTATATGCCTGGAGTTTATTCTATGTATTTTATTCTCTTGAATATCTTATGTATTCTATGCCTGCTTTTGTGACTGTATCATCTTGTTTTTGCTCCTATACTTTCACAGTATAATTTTAAATCCAGTATTGATGATAATTCTGGCATTTCTCTTCAGGATTCCTTTATCTATTCTAGGTATTTTCTGATTCTGTATGGATTTTTCAGACTGTTTTGCCTATATCAATGAATTGTATTGTCAAAGGGATTGATCTATATATTGCTTTTGGTAATATTGTGTTTTCACAGTATTGGTTTCTCTCATCTAATAACACAGGATGTATTTCCATTTTTGGAATTCCTCTTTGATTTCTTTACCTAAAATTTTGTAATTTTATTGTGTTTTTTTTTTCAAACTCTTCAGTTAGGTTCATTCCTGGTATTTAATTTATATGCAGCTACTGTGAATGGAATTGTTTTTCTGATTTCATTCTTGGTGGATTCATTATTAGCATACAGGAAGATTATTGATTTTTCTGTGGTGATTTTATATTCTTCTACATTGCTGAATTTGCTTAACAGATATAAAAATGTTCTAGTGGACTTTTAATGTATCATGTAAAGAATCACAACTGCAAATGGGGAAAATTTAACTTCCTGCTTTCTTATTACTATGCCTTATATTTTTTTCTTCTATTTGCCATGGCTAATTTTGTGTAATATATTGAACAGGATTAGTGAGATTGGACACTCTTTTCTAGTCCTGAATTTAGAAGATATATTTTTAGTTTTATCCCATTCATTATGATGTTTGCTGTAGGTTTGTCATATATAATGTCTTTCATTTTGAGGTAAGATTCCTTCTATTCAATTTTTGTCAAAAATGTTGGATTTTCCTTAAGGCTTCTTCTGAATCTATTAAGAGGATCATGTAACTTTTGCCCTTGATTCTATGTTTGTGGAATATTATATTTATTAATTTATGTATATTGAAACATTCTTGGATCTTTGGAATGAAACAAACTTGGTCATTGCACAGGACATAAATTTTAATGATTGTTAAATTCTATTTGTAAGTATCTTTTTGAGGGCTTTTGCATTTATATTCTTTTGAGGTAGTGGCTTGTAGTTACTCTTTTGTTGCATATTTATTCAGTTTTAGTGTCATGGTATGATGACCTCATACAGTAAATTTAGACACATGGCTCTTTTCTATGAGATGGAAAAGTATGAGAAGCATTGGTGTCAGTTCTTGTTTAAAGATTCCAGGAAAAAGTTAACAGGAAACACAGGTTATTGGAATTTTCTTAGTTCGTAGATATTTTATTCCTACATCGATCTCATTGTAAATGATTAGTCTGCTTATATTTTTATATATTATTTGTTAACTTGGGTATGCCATATTTATTTATGAAATCAACCTTTATTGGTAATAAATGTGGAGGACTTTATTAATTTTCATAGTAATTTTTATCTTCAACTTTTCATCTTTTTCATCTGCTTTTCATATATTTGGGTTGATAATGTCAGATAAAATGTGAAACTAACTACATTTAAAGTAAAAGTATTATAACTTATGACATAGAATTATTACACAGACAAGCTAGAAGACATGAAATGAAATTTGAACACTGTTTTATTATGGATCAAACCTTAAATACATGACTTTTGGGGGAAATTTTCATATCCAAACCATAATAGTGTAGGCCAATAATTTCAGAGAGCCATTTATTTTCTTGAATCTTGTTTCCTATAGGACATACCAAATTATTCAGAGTCTCAGTTACTTTTCTCATTTGCTGAGACAAAAAATCACAAAACCCAGCACTCAAAGTTAAAGGAGAAAAGGTTTATTTAAACTCACACTTTGTGCAGCTTTCAGCCCACAAGCAGGAAGCTCCAAAGGGAGCTGGCATGGTACTGGGGCATCACAGAGGAAAAACAGCCCAAGGAAAAGCAGGCAGGCAGCAAGCAGCAAGAAATTAGCAACAGATGCCAAGCAACAACCTACCTGTGACTGCATGAGGCTTTAGGGGGACATCTAGTTACAAGCCAGAACATACAATCTACTTGATTATCCATTATTTTTCACTGTCAACATCATAGGTCAAATTTCAGATATGGTGAAAGAAATCTATAAAGATGCTGATGGAGGAAAATGTATCAATGCTTGAGATAGCAATATATCTTTCCTGACGAAGAAAATCTGCATGAAAATTAAATTACTTTAGAATATATGTGCAATATTTTTATACAATAAGAATTGCTTAGTTATAAAAAGATGAGCTTGAGTACAGTATTTATGTTATGGAAAATATACATTAAGCTCAGATCATAAGTATATATCACATGACAATTCTCCTCAATGTCATGGTTTTTCCAATTTCCAGATAGTTAGGGATAAAGTACTACCCCCAAGATATCCATAGATATGCTGTTCCTCCATCAGAAAGTGAGTTACCCTTTCTTTCTAGTTTTAAAATACAGAGTGCATAAAACTTTAATCACTGATAGTTGTGCATACTGCTTTATCAAAGGTAAACATGAGAAAAAACAAAAATAATTTAGAAAAAAAGGAATTTATAGGTGAGCTTAATATTCTCATGCTGGTCATGTTTGTGAGGAGAGATAGTCCATTATTTCTAGACATTTGGTGAACTCAAACCATAATTGTTTCTTTCATGTTTAATTAATTTATATTAAATTACCACAAAGAATGTCTTGACTGATCAAATGTGATATGATATGTACTTGGCTTATGAACTTTTTTCTTTTCAGTATATAGTTATTCCTTCATAGATTTGTTAACTGTAACATAAACATATGTGTTATAAAATGTTTAAAAAATTTAGTGCACAGTTTTATGATAGCTACTTACAAGATATTTTCTCTTCTGCATATAGTCATGACACATATTCCAATAAATAATGAACATATTTCCTTCACAAGGCATATTTTAGCTCTGAAATCACACGTGATTTTCTAGTTGCCATGATAACTAGTTTTTTATTGTACAAAAGCACAGATGTAGAACCAAGAAAAACAAATAAAAAAGGCATTTTTTTTCAGAAATTGTAAGTTTTAAAAATCCAAATATTGAATTTTTTGCAACTGATAACTTTTAAAACATCACAGAGGATAGAAAGATTTTAAGCTTCCTAGTTAGGAATACATTTTGGAATAAAAACCTAATTTGAGAAATAAAAACCTAATATGGATATCCCCTAGATGATGTAGGCTGACACCATACCTTGCCTAATTGCCTGATTTTTTATCTTGTGCATTGTCAAGATTTATTTTGTACATTTACATAATATTTTGGAAATAAATACACAGTACTAATAAGTTAAATAGCATCAGATAACTTACCCAGTATTAGAAAATAAGAAAATCTTAACTATCTTACTATGATTATTGAATAATGTTTTATTGATGTTGCTGATTTTTACTTTACTATTTTTTGTTCCACTACCAGAATAATTCTAACATGCACGTCTGACTTTACCAGTTCTCCATTGAAAATCTTATAATAGTTCCCTATGTTTTCTAGCAGCAGTAATTTCTGACTTACTTGCCTATATTTCTGTGTGAGCTAATATTATAATTTTGGACTTTTTCCAAATTAAATTATTTCTTGTTCCAATAACTTATTTACTGTGCTCTTCCTGCTGATAGAATATTATTTCGCCTTTTATTCACATGCTGAGCTCCAAGTCTTTATTTAAACTGTGTTTAATCATATCTTATAAGAAGCTTTCCCAAATATCCCACTTTAATGTAAATGCAGTCTATCTAGCTGTATCAATCTTAATGAATATTTTCTGATATAGTTTTTAACTTAAAGGATTAAAAAAAGATATAGCAATATTGAATTTCCACCTTTAGAGCAACTAGTAAATGGGTCAAGTCTATAAGTCAACCAGCAATGGACAATTCTGAAGTAAATACTGATGTAAAATTTCAAAGTAAATGCTGGTAGCATAGTTCTAAGTAAATAGCTGCTCAGTCATATATTAAGCCTGAGAAAAAAATTAATTTGGGGGCTGGAGGATTAGCTCAATGGTTCTGGCGCCTGCCTCGCAAGCGCAAGGTCCTGAGTTTGATCCCCAGAAACCACACACAGTGCTGGGCATGGAGACTCACGTCCACCAATAATCAATACCACATACCACAGTGCCGGGTGTGGAGGCTCACGCCTGTAATCCCAGCACTCGGGAGGCAGAGACAGGAGGATTGCTGAGTTCGAAAAGCTTGCCTGGACTACATCGTGAGCTCAGAGCCAGCCCGAACTACAAAGCGAGACCCTGTCTCAAAAAAAAAAAAATTAATTTGGTCTTCATTGAGGCACAATATTGTATTATCTGAATGTTTCTCACTTTACTGAGAATCATAAGTATAACATCATCAGAAGAGTCAAATGTAAACAGATAACACAGATGTTGATGATTCCATTCTAAGCAAAGTGATTTGTTTCAAACATTTTATAATATAGTGATAAATGGTTCATTGGCTTTTACTCTGTGATAGGCACATTATTTCTATTTTATATTTATCTAAGGAATTTTAATTTTAAAGACCTGTGAGGTTTACATTTACATCCCATTTTGTGTCCTACTAAACTGAACCTCAAGGGGATTGTGCTGTTGCCAAATCGTTCAACTTGGAAATAATGGAACCCTGGGCTGAAACCCAGCTATCTCTAAGTCAATCATAGCTTGGACACAATGCTGAAGTTCTCTGGTCTTCCCCGTTATGTATTTTATCCCTAGTAAGTCCTAGAAACAGTGCTAATTTTCCTCTAGGAATGACAGTCTTGGGCCCATGTCATTGGTAGGAGTGTGGTCATCCTATAAAATCTCTCAGCTGGTAATTTGGACTAATTGTGATTGGTGTGTATGTGTGAGGTGTGGATAGTGCCTTATATCACAGATGAGAAGAATGCTACTCACATGACCCTCACTAATTCCTCAAACCTGAAGTGTTTCTGATTTATATAATTAGGTTCTATAAAATTTCATAGTGCTTCTCACTATCCTCCTGCTACTGTCCAAGGAATGTGCAACGCATCCTTCATTTTTTTTGAGACAGGGTCTCGCTTTGCAGTTCAGCCTGGCCTTAAGCTCACTATGTAGCCGAGGCAAGCCTCGAACACAGCAATTCTCCTGCCTCTTCCTCCCGTTGCTGGGATTACAGGCTTCAGCCACCAAGCCCAGCATCTGTGGTATGAGGTACTGATTGCCAGTGGGCGTACCACGCCCAGTATTGTATGTGGTTGCCAGGGATTGAACCAGGGACCTTGCGCTTGCGAGGCAGGCACTGGAACCACTGAGCCAAATCTCCAGCCCGACACATCCTTCATTTTTGAATTTAAGCCCTTTTGAACGTCAGGGGATTTCACTTTCCCATCATTCATTTTACTACCTCTAAACATGTCTTAGTTATTTCTCTTGTAACTGAGACATAATATCGAACTGCTGAAGTTAAAGGAGGAAAGTTTTATTTCAGCACATCATTTGTAGAGGTTTCAGTGCATAGTTAGCTGGCTCCATGAGGGGGCTCAAGGCAAAGGAGCATCACACTGGAGAAACACTGGTTCATGGCTTGGCAGACAGGAGCCAGCAGAGCAGAAAGCAGCAAACTTGCTTTTCCCATTTCCCAATCAGGATGCAAAACTTTTGAATACTGCCAAACACACCTGAAGTGGAGCTTCTGTCTTCAGTCAATCCATTCAGCCACACCCAGAAAAATTATAATTTTAATCAGCAGACTAATATTTAGCCAAGCACCCTTAAACAGTATCACACACACTAGATCCAGCATTACATATCCATGATCCTGTCACTGTCTAGAACCCCACCTGGGAGCCCATGAGGCTCTGTGGGTCCATAAATATAAGCCACCACATTCTGGCCCTAGTTCCCAAAAGAATTATGTGCAACCTTTATGCAAAAGGCTTTTATTTGATCTATTACAGTTGCCAAAATCCTAACAGTTTCAGCACACTATAAAGTCCAATTATAAAGTCTTCTCTGATATTCAAAGGAAACTCTTAGTTGCTAGCCCCACGTACAAAATGAAAGGAAATCTAAACACCTCCAACATTCAACGGTTAAAGATAAACATTTCCATTTCAAAAGGTAGAAATTAGAGGATAGAAAGAGATAGGATGAAAACAAGATTAAAATCCATCAAGGTGAACTTTAAGTGTCAGAGTTTCAACTTGTGGCAAGAGCTCCAAGGACTTTAGGTGGCTCTACCCCATGGCACGGTTGGAGGCTGGAGCTCTTGTGACTTCTCTCGGGCTGGCTTTGTTCGGTCCTGGCAGCTTTCCTCGGGTGATGGCCGTTCCTGCTTCTCCAACCTTCGGGGGTCTCCACGCACTCCTTTCAGGGGCACACTGTCTGCCTCCCAGGCCTTCTTCTGGAAGGCTTTCGTGCCTTCATAGCTGTTGTATTCTGCTGATATCTGAAACCGGCACCACGTAAATGACACCAAGGTCTGCTGGCAGCTGGAGCAGCAGCCAAGCTTCCTTCGCTCTTGGATGTAGAGATGTGTACCGGACTCTTGAGTGCTGTGAAAAATCTGGAAGAAGAAACTGCACCATTCTGGAGCATGGTGCTATGAGGCTTCCTTCTCAAACCGAAGACTTTCACCTTTGCAGTTTTGAGGCTACAAAGGACTAAGAACTGCTGATTCTTGTAATAACGTCAGGGCATCTTTTTTCTTTGTAGACCACAACTTGATTGAGGCTTTATTTTATTTTATTTATTTATTTTTTTGAGACAGGGTCTCACTTTGTAGTTCAGGCAGGCCCTGAACTCACTAGGTAGCCCAGGCAAGCCTTGAACTCAGCAATTCTCCTGTCTCTGCCTCCCGAATGCTGGGATCACAGGCGTGAGCCACCATGCCAAGCAGATTGAGGCTTTATTTTGGGTCAAACTCAAAACATTTTAAATTATTTTTCTGGTCTTTTTGCTTTTGAGTCTCAATATAAGTCTGACTAAAACGGCCCCAGTAGTAACCATGCCATCACCTCAACATTAGATTACTTGAATATTTTTCTGCTAGACTAATTAGTCCACTGTACCTAGTCTCAGATAGTCTCTGGACAGGAGCAAAATGGAATACTTCATGCAGAGCAGAACACGCATGACATGGAACCAACTACCAATGAAGTTCTTCTTCACAGTTCAACGTTTTTAAGCCTGGACTTTGTTGCAATGAATATTCTGGTCTTCTGAGTCTCACCAAGTATCTCTCTTCAAGCTCAGCTCACAGTAATCAGCACTGATTCTTCAGTTCACATTGCCAAACCTTTCCAAATTCTTCCCACAACCCAGTTCTACAGGTTTTTGAAACATGTTCAAGAACAGTCAGCAATGACCACATTTCTCTGGTGCCAAAATCTGTTTTAGTTACTTTTCTTATCACTAAGAGGCAGTACTTGACTCTCACCAGTTAAAGGAGGAAAACATTTGTTTCAGTTTATAGTTTGTGAAGGTTTCAGTCAATACCCATTTGGTTCTAAGGCGAGGGGGGAGCAGGGTAAAGGGGCATCACAGAGAAAAACATTAGCTCATGGCATGGATGCAGGAGTAGCAAAGTAGAAAGCACAGAGCCTGCTTTTTATCAAATTTGGTTACAACATTTTGTATGAGGCCAAACATACTCATTATGAGTGGGTTTCCTGTTTCAGTAAATCATTCAGCCACACCCTGAACCACGCTAATTCCAATAAATGGTCTATTTTATTACCATGCACCCTTAAACGACATATTATACACCCAAGATTCAATATCACATGCCCATGATCCATCCACTTCCAAAAGCCATGGGGAGCACAAGATACTAGCCATAGCAACAGTTTTGCACTGTCAGCAAATAGTGAAATGTTCATAGAGATTTGCCTAGTGGCTGGCGAACCTCACTATTGTTTGGCTGTCATACGGCTACCACCAGAGGTCCATGTAATATATGATTTTTAAATAATCCAAATCTGGGCCAGAGATTTAGCTCAGTGGTTCTGGCATCTGCCTGGCAAGCATAAAGTCCTTAGTTCGATCACTGGTACCACATACACAATGCTAGTCGTGAAGGCTCACACCTGTAATCCCAGCACTTGGGAGATGGAGGCTGAAAGATTTCTGTAAATTCCAGGCTTGCCTGGACTACATAGTGAGCTCAGGGCCATCCTGAAGTACAAAGGGAGACCCTGTCTCAAAAAAACAAAATAAATAATCCACTGTGTGTGTGTGTGTGTGTGTGTGTGTGTGTGCATTTGTTCTTTGGTACTGAAGACTGAACTCAGAGCCTTTGCCATGAACTATAACTAACCCCTCCTTTTAAAAAATGTTTTAATTTGAGATAGGGTCTTGCTGAATCAGTAAGTTCCTTAGCCTGGGTTTGAATTTCAGAGCTAATTGACCTAAACTGTTAAATACTCATAAAATGCTAAAAAATAACATTCATTTTAACATATTATTTTACTTAATATTCCCTTGAGTCTTAAATCCTTCATTTTAGTCTGAAATTAATTTTATGGGCAAGTTTAAATCTCAAGGTAAATTTTTAACAGCAATGCTAAAATATTCTCAACTATCACTGCATAAAGTTGCAAGTTTGTTTTTTTTTCTAAAGATAAACAATTTTCACCATTGTTTAAAACATATGGCAGGCCTTTTTTGGAAGTTTTCTGATGATGTGGAGAATTTGTAGTTACAAATATTGTGCCATTTAAATAAACTCACTCAACTTCACCTTTCTGAATTAGCAAAGCTTAACTATTCATTGTCAACTGATTCATGAATATAGAACCAAGCTTCATTTGCAACATATGGCCTAAAGACAGTAAATTTAAATGCCTGATGTAAAGTAAATTAGAATTGGGATTGTAATGATGATAGCTTTTTCTATAAGACTCTTATAACATCTGTCCAGAAACTTTAATTTTTTTAGATGTTTTTCACACAGGCTGCATCAAATCTCTATTATAACTTTCCTTCAAGAAATTAATTAGTAAAGTTAGTTATTATCTAAAAATACAGGTGTGTGGGATTAAGACTGTACAATATTATATATTTAGCAGAGATTTATATATTACTAATTATAAAACAAGGAATAATAGAAAGAAAGACTGAATTGTGGTTTGGGTTTGAGCAGGTAAAATTTCTGTAAGTGGATTTATGCCTGAAAAATGACCAATATGTCAATTTAGCATGTCTTTCTTCTAAGATTTC
>PVIC010025597.1:7276-25291 GCA_004025085.1 Thryonomys swinderianus
TTTTTTTTTTTTTTTTTGGTTTTTGTTTTGTTTTGTTTTTGCGGTACTGGGGATTGAACTCAGGCCCTTGTGTATCCAAGGCTGGCATGGAACCACTTGAGCTAAATCCCCAGACACCCCCCCCATGATTTTTTTTTTATAAGAGTCACTATCATGATGGATTTTTCTTTAGTTCTGATTCACATTTTCCTAATGTTATACATTTTTCATATATTTGTTGGCCATTACATTCATTCTTGTAAGAATTGTCTATTCATGTCACTTGGCCATTTTTAAGTTAGATTACATGGATTTTTTTCTCTGTTGCTAAATTCTTTTGAAGTCTTTAAATATTCTGAACATTAAGCTCTGTCAGATAACTAGTCGACATTTTCTCCTTTTTCACTGTTCTCTTCCTGTGTTGAGAATTTCTTTAGAAATTGATTTTATTGGTACATTTTAGGAAAACATTATGATCACATTCCTTGTTGAGCCTTTGTACTTGTACATGATACAGTTTGATTCTTATTTTTCCCATTCTCCTGCTCTCCCTTCAACTCTCTACTCCACATATATAAGCTTTGTTTCTGTTTGTTGCTTTTTACCTTCAATTTGTTTCTTTCCCTCATTTGCTTTCCCCTCCCACTCCCTCCACCCAGTTCACCTTTCCCTTTTAACATTTTCTTCCTATTTCACAATACATATCATACATTCCGGACCTTATTTACACCTTCAGTTTCTCATGCTAGAGGCATGAGATGGTATTTACACATCTGTGCTCTATTTATTTCACTTATGAGTGGCCTCAAGGTGCATCCTTTTAGCTATAAATATCTCTAGTTTATCATTTTTTATGTCTGAGAAACACTCCGTTTTATGGGGGGAAAATACATCTTTATCCAGTCTCCCGTTGATGGGCATTTGGGTTGTTTCCAATATTTAGCAGTTACAATCTGTGCCACTATAAACATAGGTATGGAGATATTTCTGTGGTGTGATGCTTTTAATTCTTCTGTGAATATACCCAGCTGGGCAATAGCAGGTCAAGTGGGACCTCTGATCCTAGTTTTTTGAGGAATCTCCACACTGATCTCCATAATGGTTGCAACAGTATACATTCCCACCAACAGTGGAGAAGGGCTCCTTTCCCCCTATAGCCATGCCAGCATTTGTTACTGGTTGATTTCTTGATAGCAGCCATTCTTTCTGTAATGAGATGGAATCTGTGTTGTTTTCATCAGCATTTCTCAAGCGACCAGTGATGCTGAACATTTTTTCATGTTTCTCTGCTGCTTTTACTTCATCTGAAAAATGTGTGTTTAGAACGAATGCTCATTTTTGAATTGGGTCTTTGGGATGTCTGATTTAAGTTCTTTCTGTATTCTATATAGTTGTCTTTTGTCTGAGGAACAGCTGGTAAAATTTTTTCCTAACTAGGTTGTCACTTCGCTCTGTTGGTGATTTCTCTTGGTGTACAGAGGCTTTTTAATAAGATGAGATCCCAGCTGATTTTTGTGCTAGTTCTTACGCTATTGAGCTTTTATTCATAAAGTCTTTTCCTGTGCCAGTTTCTCCAAGAGCGCTACTTAACCTATGTTCCAGCAAATGTAGGGTTTCTGTTTTAATATTGAGGTCTTTAATCTACTTTAATTTCAGTGGAGTGCATGGTGAAAATTATATGTCTAGTTATCTTTGGCAGGTTGAAACCCAGTTTTTCCAGCATCATTTATTAAAGAGGCCATCTTTCCTCCACTTAGGATATTTGGCTCCTTTGTCAAAAATGAGGTGGCTGGGCTGGAGGGTTAGCTCAGTGGTTCTGGCGTCTGCCTCGCAAGCGCAAGGTCCTGAGTTCGATCCCCAGTAACCACATATAATGCTGGGCATGGAGATCACGCCCACCAGCAATCAATACCACATACCACAGTGCAAGGTGTGGTGGTGCACGCCTTTACTCCCAACACTTGGGAGGCAGAGACAGGAGGATTGCTGAGTTCGAGGCTTGCCTGGGCAACATAGTGAGCTCAGAGCCAGCCTGAACTACAAAGCAAGACCCTGTCTCAAAAAAAAAAAAAAAAAAAATGAGGTGGCTTAGTGCGTCTGGAGTTGTTTCTGCATTTTCTAGTCTGTTGCACTGATCTTTGGGTCTGTTTGCTTGCCAGTACCATGCTGTTTTTACCACAGTGGCTTTGCATATAGTTTTGGGTTGGGGATTGTAATGCCTGTGCAATGTCTTTGTTACCTAGAATTGCTTTTGTTATTTTAGGTCTGGTTCCGGATGAATTTTTGGGTTGTTTTCTCTAGTTATGTGAACTATATAGATTGGATGTAATCTTGATTGAAATCCTAACTGTAAAACAGTTTTGGGATTATGGCCATTTTTTTTTTTTTTTTGCTTTTTGGAGACAGGGTCTCACTTTGTAGTTCAGGCTGGCCCTGAGCTCACTATGGTGCCCAGGCAAGCCGCCGCGAACTCAGCAAGCCTCCTGTCTCTGCCTCCCGAGTGCTGGGATGACAGGCGTGAGCCACCACGTCCGGCATTGTGGTATGCGGCGTTGATTGTTGGTGGGTGTGTCTCCATGCCCAGCATTATATGTGGTTTCTGGGGATCGAACTCAGGACCTTGCACTCGCGAGGCAGGCGCCGGAACCACTGAGCTAACCCTCCGGCCCCGATTATGGCCATTTTGACAGTACTGGTTCTTCTTACCCAGGAACAAGAGATGTCTTTCCAATTTTTGCTATCTTCTTTGATCTCCTCTTTTGAAGTGCTGTAGTTTTCAAAGTAGAGGGCTTTTACCTCCTTTAATGGATTGATTCCTACATATTTGATTTTTTGTGTGTGCTGCTATTGTGAAAAGAATTGTTTTCCAAATTTCCAGTAAATCTGTTGTTCGTGTATGGGAAGGCTATTGATTTTTGAGTGTTGACCTTATATCCAGCTACTCTACTGAATATGGTAATTAAGTCAAGCAGTCTTTTGGCTAAGTGTTTCAAATCTTCTATATAGAGTATTATGTCATCAGCAAATAATGACAGTTTAACTTTTTTCTTTCCTGTCTTTATTCCTTTTCTTTTGTCTAGTTCCTATAGCTAATGTCTCCAAAACAATATTGAACAGGAGGGGCAATAGTGGACATCCTTGTCTTGTTTCTGATTTTAGCATAAAGTCTGTTTTTAACCATTTAGTATGATGTGATGTTGGCTGTTGTTTTTTTGTAATAGTTTTTTATCAGACTGAAAAAAAAAGACCATCTATTCTAATCTTCTGTAGAGTTTTAATGGTGAATGAGTGTTGGACTTTGCCAAAGGCTTTTCTGCATCTATTGAGATGATCATGTGTTTTTTTCCTTGACTGTTTATATAGTATATTACATTTATTGATCTGCATATGTTGAAACATCCTTGCATCCCAGGGATGAATCCAACTTAGTCAAGGTGTGCAATCTTCTTCATAATCTTCTGTATTCTGTTTGCCAGTATCATATTGACTATTTTTTCATACATGTTCATTAGAGAGATTGTCCATAGTTTGGTCTTGATTGGGTCTCTCTTTGCTTTTGGAATCAAGGTAATGGTTCCTTTGAGGAAAGACTTTGGGAGTATTTCTTCCCTTTCAATTTCATTAAAAAGTTTGAGAAGTAGTTGCATTAGATATTCACCTAATTTTTTGTAAAATTCAGCAATGAAGCCATCAGGACCAAGACTTTTCATTGTTGGTAAGTTTTTTTAATGCCAGTATGACATATAGAATGACCTGTGTGCAGCTGTGGGGTGGAAGACTCTAAACGTCTATTCCATTTGTTCAAAATTTGGTTCAGTTCTAGTACTTTATTGCTGATTTTTTTTTTTTGTCGTCTACTTGACTGCTCTGTTTGTGACAGTGCAGTATAGGTCCTCCCCTACTGTTGTATTGGTGCTTATCTGGCTTTTCATATCCATTAGTATTTTATATAGTTGGATATATAGTATTTTATATATCCATTAGTAGTTATATAGTTGGGTGCAGTAGCATTTTGCATGAATATTTGTGAATATTATCTCTTCCTCATATATATATATATATATATATATATATATATATATATATATATGCAGAAGTGAGTTACTGGGCCTCTCTGCAGAAGCTTTTCAGTTTGACAGATTTACTCAGAAAATCACTGCCTGTATCATTTGGCTTTTCTGTCAATACCATGCTATTTTACTGGCCGTGTATGTTTCTGAAAAATCAGACAGTATGATGTGGTTAGCTTTGTCCTTTCTGCTCAAGATTGCCTTGGCCATCCTTGGTCTTTTCTGCTTCTACATGAATTTTCGGGATTATTTTTCATAGTTCTATAGTATTTTATTGGATATGGCATTGATTCTGTAGATCACTTTGAGTAGCCGGAAATTGTAACAATATTTCTTTGAATTCATTAACAGCAGATTTTCCATATTTTTGTGTTTTCAATTTCTTTCATTAGCATTTAACAATCTTAATTTTAGTGGTCTTTCATTTGGTCATGTTTACTCTTCAGTTTTCTATGCTTATGCTCTTTTATGGTGAATAAGATTGCTTTCATGATTTCTTTCCCATCAAATATTAGAATACAGGAAAAGTGGGTTTTTTTTGTGCGTTGATTTATGTGTACTACTTTACTGAATTGATCAGTTCTAATAATTTGGTGGAGTTCTCAGGAGTTCTGTGCCTACAATCAGATAATTGAACTCATCCTTTCCTGTCTGTATGATGTTTATTCTCTTACTGAACTGCTCAGTCTAAAACTTGTAGCTCTATAATGAGTAACAGTGGTGAGTGAGGACATAGTTGTTTTTTTTTCTGATTAGAGAAGAAAGATTTTCAGTTTTCTCCCTCAGAATGATGTTGATTATAAGTTTGTCTTTATTATATTGCAACTTTGAGTATTATATAGCCTTTATTATATCAATTATTTTATTCTTAATTCCAGGGCTTTTATCATAAAGATGTGTTAAATTATATCAAAACCTTTTTTCTGCATTCAGGGAATGCAGTATGGTTTTTAGCTTTGATTCAGTTGAGTTGATGCATTTATTGATTTTTGTTGTATCATCTTTGCATCCCAACTTGTATAGTATTTGATTCTGTTGTGCTGTTGAATTAAATTTGTTGGCATGTTGGTGAGTATTTTTGAATCAGAGATGTTTCTATAGTTTTCTGTGCACATACATGTGTGTTTTTGAGTATTTCTGCATGTTCATCCTTGTCATGTTTTAATATAAAGGTAATGTTTGCTGGATAGAATGAATTTGGAAGAGTCCCCACTCAGTTCTGTGGAACAATGTAAGAAGAATTAGCAATAGTTTTTAAAAAAATCAAAATACTCAGCATGAGGCCATCAGTCCCAAGTTTTTCTTTATTGGTAGACTTTTCCTTAACTGATTCAATATCATTTTTTGTTATTAGTGGTGGCTCACGCCTGTAATCCCAGCACTCAGGCAGAGGCAGGAAAATTGCTGAGTTCGAGGCTTGCCTGGGCTACATAGTGAGCTCAGGGCACCAGTCTGAACTATAAAGCAAGACCCTGACTCAAAAAAAATAATAATCTAATGACCCTTGTACTTTTCTGGTAATTGTTGGAATGTCTCCTTTTTTATGTTTAATTTTATTTGTGTCTTCTCTCATTCTTGGGAAGTCTAACTAAAGAATTTCTTGTTCATAATTTTTTGTATTGTTTAGTTTTTAGACCATATTTCACATTTCTCCTCTGGTGTTTATTTTTCCATCTAATTTGAGATTTGATTCAGTCTTAGTTTTCTAAATCCTTGAGAGATATACTTAGTTTATTTGAAACCTTTCTAATTTTGATGTAGGCAATTATTTTTCTAAACATTCTTATTGGTATTTCTTTTTATGTAATCCTCAAGTTTGCATTTGTTTTCATTTTTGTTTTGAGAATTTTTAAGATTTTCTCCTGACTTTCTCAATGACCCACTTTCTATCCAAAGTTCTATTGATCATTTCTGGTGAATGTGCACAATAGATGATGCACTCTAGAGACTATTCCTGATTTTATGAAACAAAATATCTGTTAAATGTTGGAGGGAGTGTTCTGGAAATGAGTGGTTCTTTGATCCATAGTGTAGTTTAACATATACATATATATGTGTGTGTGTATATATATACGTATATATATATGGGCCCTTAGGTGACTTTTCTGTTGGTAAGAGTAGAGTGTTGAAATCCCCTAAAATTATTGTATTGGAGTCTATATCTCTTGTTAGGTCCTATTGTGTGTGTTTTATAAAATTCATGTTCTGACAATTAATACATAAAGGTTTGATGAATTGACCCTGTAATCATTGTATGTGAACTTCTTTGTCTCTTTTACACTTAGTAGCCTTTTTTTAAGATACTGTCATGGCTATTTAGGGTTTTATAAGCCTCCTGTATCTGACTGTCCATGTTTGTCCAAAACTTAGGTAAGTTTTCTGGTATTTTCTCATTAGTTTTTCTAATGCCTTTAACCATTATTTTCTTGCTTTGAAATATTTCAAAGATGCAGGTATGTGTTCATTGAATGGTGTCATAAAATTCTAGCAATCTCCTTTTATTTTTTCTTTTCCCTTTTTTTCTCAATGGGATCTTAAAAGACCTGTCTTCAAGTTCAGGTATTCTTCCTTTTGCTTGATCCGATCTGTTGAGATTTTGAACTCCATATTTTATTTGATATATTCAGATCTTAATTACCAAGTTTTGTTTGCTTTTCCCCAAATCTATATCTAGTGCTGAATTTCTGATGTATGGGCTGCATTGTCTCCCTAAGTTCATAAAATCACTCACCTGTATTTTTTTAGAATCTTACCAAGTTTTGTAATTCTATTAAATTCTTTATCAGGATACTTAACTAGTTATATTTACTAGTTATGCTCTTCAAAGATATTTTATAACCTTGTTTATTGTTTGTGCTTTTATAATAAGGCTTGCATATCCAGTGGGTTAGATCTCTCCACAGCTATTTTCTATTACTACATGTTTGCAGTGCATAATGTACTCGTTATGTGGTAGTTGGTATATGTACATGACGCATTTTAGTTCCTTTAATATCCCCCCAGCATCTCTTTGTCCCATGCCAGTTGCAGAAGACCTATCTTCCTGTCTTACTGTTTCTTTTGTTTAGCTCTTTAATTTATGTATACTTTGGGTTTCCTTTAAGACAAACCATGTAGTATTTAAGCTTGTGGTCTGATTAATTTCACTTAGCATTATTGATTCATGGTGCATCCTTCCACATTTCCTTCCATATGCAAGCTACTAAAAGCTATGGATATGCATGTAGTGCTATAATATTTTTTTAAACTATTTTGGAAGATAACCAAAAGTGGAAAAGCTGGGTCACATAGGTTTTTTGTTTGGTTGGTTGGTTTTTTTAGGAATTTCCATGCTTGTACTAGTTTATATTCCCACCAGCAATGTAGAAGCGTTCCTTTTCCCCCTGCAGCCACACCAGGATTTGTTGTTGTTTATTTCTTAAAAATAACCATTCTTTCCAGGGTAAGATGGAACATTTGTTGTTCTAATTTGAATTTTGGTAATGGCGTGCAATGTGGAACTTTTTTTTTTTTTAACATATTTATTGACTATTTGTACTTCTGAGCATGTTTATTCATTTCAGTCACTTTTTGATTGAGTCTTACTTTGGGGAGTCTAAAATTATTTAGTTCTTTATTCTAGATATTAATCCTTTGAGGGGTAGCTGGCTAAATTTTTTTCCTATCCTATAGGTTGTCTCACTGCTCTATACATTGTTATCTTTGCTGTGAGAATCTTCTAAAATTTGATAAAGATTTCATGTGTTGATTCTTGATGTTATGTGTGTGTGTGTGTGTGTGTGTGTGTGTGTGCAAGTGAGAAAGTCCTAGTCAAAGTCCTTGCCTATGCCTTTAACTTCAAGAGTTTTACCTACTTTATTTCTCATCAGGTTAAGTGTTTCTGTTTTGATATTTATATTTTTAGTTCTAGATTTCTGAACCATTTTGATTTTAGTTAGTATGTGGTGAGAGATAAGAGTCAGTTTTCTGAATGCAGATAGCAAATTTTTCCAGCCTTCTTTGCTAAGAGGCTATCTTTCCTCCAACGTATTTTTTTGGCCCCTTTGTCAAAGACCTGATGGTTGAATGTGTTGGGGGATTTTCCTGCATTCCCTATTCTGTTCTACTAATGGACATGTCAGTTTTTGTGCCAGTACTATGCTGTTTGTAGCACTCTATCTTTGTCATTTAAAGTCCAGGATTTTTCTGTCTCCTGGTCTCCTCTTGTTACTTAGGATTGCTTTCGCTCTTCTGAGTCTCTTCTGGTTCCATATGCATTTGAATTATTTTCTCTAGGTAGTTGAGGAATTCTGTTGCTATTTTAATTAGGATTGCATCAACTTTATATTAGTTTTGAAACTATTACAATGTTTGTTGTCCTGTTAAGGAACTGGAATTGTCTTTCCATCCAATATTCTTTGCTACCTCCTTTTTCAGAATACTATACCTGTCATTATGGAGTTTCTTCACTCGCTTGGTTATGTGAATTCCTAAGTATCAAGTTTTACTTGATGCTATTGTGAATATTTTCCTAATTTCTTTCTCAGAGTTCATTATTGGTTTATAGGATGTTATTAATTTTGTTGATTTTTTTATCCAGCTGCATTACTGAATTTGGTGATCATGTAAATATTTTTGTGGAACATTTTTGTTCTTCTATATAAAGGATAATTTAATTTTCAAATAATTGGCCTTTTTTCTATACACACCCCTTTTTTCTCACTTGATTTCTCTGGCTAATATTTCAAGTACTATATTGAACATGAGTGGTAATAGTAGACATAATTGTGTTCTTGATTTTACTAGGAAAGCTTTTAGCTTTTCCTCACTTAATATGATGTTGGTTTGTCACAATTAGCTTTTATCAAATTGAGATAGCCTTTGTACATCTATTTTTAAGGTTTTTTATTATGAATGGATGCTAGATTTTATGAAAATCTTTTTCTATGTTTATTGAAATTTTCCCCCCTTTTTTCTATTTATGTGGTCATTACATTTATTGATTTCTCTGTTGAACCATCCTTGGTGTATGACCTTTTTGATTTGTTGCATTTTGTTTGCCAGTATCTGTTGAAGATTTTTCTAGCTGTGTTTATTATAGAGATTGGCCTTTGGTTTTGTGTAACAGTGGGGTCTTTTTTGGTTTTAAATCAGAGTAATGCTAGCATTTGTGAATAAGCATGATGTACTTCACTGTAACTTTGTAGAAGAGTTTGAGAAGTACTATTGTTACACTTTCTCTGAAACTCTTGCAGAATTCTATGGTGAATCCATCAAGTCTTGGACTTTTCTTAGTTGGTCAGTACTTTTGTTAGTGCCTCAGTTTCATTGTCTGTTCTTAGATTGTTTAGATTTTTTGTGTATGTGTCTTTCTGACTCAGTTGTAATTCTTACGCAAGGAGGATTCTGTCGATACCTTTTTAAGATTCCCAAATTCATTGCAGTACAGTTTTTCCTAGTAGCTACTAGTGATCTTCTGGATTTGAGCAGTGTCCATTGTGAGTTCACATTTTCATTTTAGTTGCACAAATATACGTCTGTGACTAATTGTTTTGTTATTTCAGTGATAAGTTTTTGAATTCATTAAATCTCTTTTTTTGTTTCATTCCCATTAGTTTCTGCTCTAATCTTTATGATTTCCCTCCTTATATCAATTTTGGATCTGGATTGTTCTCTTTTTTGCTAGTTTGTTGAGTTGCATCGCCAAGTGACATGTTTGAGCTCATTCTGGATTTCCACTTGAGCATTCAGAGATATAAATTTCTCTATTAGAACTGCTTTCGTGTGTCCTGTAGGTTCTGGTATGTTGTACTGGTATTATCCATTGATTCTAACAATTGTTTAATCTCTTCCTTGATGTACCCCGTGACTCATTCAATTTTAGCTATGTTGCTTAATATTCTAGCATTTATAAGATTTCTGTGGTTTCTTTTGTGATTGATTAGCTTCATTGTACTATAATCTGTTGGTATACATGTATGATTTTGATTTTGTGTTCAAGGAGACTTTATGGGCTAGGAGTATGTGGTCTGTTTTGGAAAATGTTCTGAGTGCTGTTGAAAATATAGTTCTGTTTCAGTGGGTAGAACACTCTAGATATAAAGCCCATTTGTTCAAAAGTGTGCTTTAGCTCTGTTTGTTAACTTTTTTCATTTAGATAATCTATTTGTGAAAGTGAGGTGTTGAGGTCCCTAACTATGATTGTGTTGGTGTTTATTTTTATATCCAGTAGCATTCGCTAATCAAGTCAGGTTAAGTGATATTCAATGCCTCTATATGTACAATCATTATTGCTTTCCATTGAATTGTTCCTCAAATAATATGTAGTGCCTTCTTTTTTAAAAAAACTGAGTTTATTGGTAAATTTTAGATGTACATTATGATCATATTTAACATTAAAAATGTGTACCTGTATGTGATATACCTTGATTTGCATTCTTTCCACCCTCCTGCCCTCTCTACTACCCCACCCCCTGCATATGTATTTTCATGTCCATTTTTTTATTATCAAAGTTTTTTCTTACTCTTCTTTATTTCCCTACCACCTTTCCCTTTTCTCTTTGAATATTTTCTTCCTATTTCACAATATCTGTCATACATTCTGGACCTCATTTATACCTTCATTTTCTCATATTAGAGAGATGATACTGTGTCTTATTTACACAACTGTGTCTTATTTATTTCACATAGTACATCCTCAGGGTACATGCATTTAAATATAAATGTCTCTAATTTACTGTTCCTTATGGCTCATTTAAAAAAAAAATCTTTTTCCAGTCTCCAGCTGATGGGCATTTAGGCTGTTTCCAAGATTTAGCAGTTACAAACTGTGCTGCTATAAACATGGGTGTATATATGTCACTGTGATATGATTTCTTTTGGGGGGGGGGGCATTTGTTTTGTTTTGAGACAAAGTCTTGCTTTGTAGTTCAGGCTGGTCCTGAGCTCACCATGTAGCCCAGGCAAGCCTTGAACTCAGCAATCCTCCTGCCTCTGCGTCCAGAGACCTGGGATTACAGCTGTGAACCACCACGTCTGCCACTGTGGTGTGTGGTGCTGATTGCTGGTGGGTGTGAGTCATCACACTGGTTATTGTTGTATGTGGTTACCAGGGATCAAACCAGGGACCTTGTGTTTGGAAGCAGGCGCTGGAACCATTCTTTCATGTAAAATATAGTAGAGAAATAGCAGAGTAAAATATTGCCTCTAATCCTAGTTTTTCAAGGAATCTCCACAATGGTTGCACCAGTCTACATTCGCACCAGCCATGGAAAAGGGTTCTTTTCTCCCCACAGCCCTTTCAGCATTTGTTATTGATCTCTTGATAGTACCCGTTCTTTCTGGAGTAAAGATAGAATGTATTGTTTTCATCTGCATCTCTTGAATGACCAGTGATATTAAACATTTCTTCATTTGTTTCTTTGCTGCCTTCACTCCATCTGGAAATGTGTGTTCATTCAGATGCCCACTTTTGAATTAGGTCTTTAGATATGGGGGGGGCTGATTTTTAAAAATTCTTTATATACTCTAGTAGTCCTTTTTCTGAGGAACAGCTGTTAAAAAAATTTTTTTCCCCAACTTGTAGGTTTTCTTTTCATTCTGTTGGTGGTTTCTCTTGCTGTGCAGAGCTTTGGAATAAAATGAGATTCCAATACTTGATTCTTTCCACGAGCTCCTGTGCTGCTGAGGTTTTGTTCAAAAAGTCTTTCCCTGTACCAGTGTCACCAATAGTTCCGCCTCACCTATCTTCCAGCAGGTATAGGGTTTCTATTTTAATATTTAGTTCTTTAATCCACTTTGATTTTAATTCAGTGCATAGTGAAAAACATGCATCTAGCTTTAATCCTTGGCAGCTGAAACCCAGTTTTTCCCAGCACCATTTATTAAAGAGGCTATCTTTTTGCCACTGGAGTTTGGACCCTTTGTCAAAGATGAGGTTGCTTAGCATATCTGGAGCTGTTTTTGCATCTTCTAGTCTGTTCCATTGATCTTTGAATCTGTTACTTTGCCAGGATCATACAGTTTTGTTTTTGTTTGTTCGAGACAGGGTCTTGCCTTGTAGTTTAGGCTGGCCCTGTGCTCACTATGTAGCTCAGGCAAGCCTTGAACTCAGCAATCCTCCTGTCTCTGCCTCCCGAGTGCAGGGATTACAGGTTAAGCCACTATGCCTGGCACTGTGGTATGTGTTACTAATTGCTGGTGGGCAAGAGTTACCACTCTTGGCCATATTGTTTTTATCACAATGGCTTTGTAGTATAGTTTCAAGGTGGGGATTGTAATACCCCTTGCCATGTCCTTGTTGCATAGAGTTGCTTTTTTTATTCTAGGTTTTTTCTGGTGCCAGAGAATTTTTGGATTATTTTCTCTAGCTCTGTGAAATACACTGTTGGGATTTCAATCAGGATTGCATTGAATCCATATAGTAGTTTTGGGGGTATGGCCTTTTTTTTTTTTTTTTTTTTTGCTTTTTTGAGACAGGGTCTTGCGTTGTAGTTCAGGCTGGCCCTGAGCTCACTATGGTGCCCAGGCAAGCCGCCGCGAACTCAGCAATCCTCCTGTCTCTGCCTCCCGAGTGCTGGAATTACAGGCATGAGCCAACACGTCCGGCATTGTGGTATGCGGTGTTGACTGTTGGTGGGCGTGTCTCCACGCCCAGCATTAGATGTGGTTACTGAGGATCGAACTCAGGTCCTTGCGCTTGCGAGGCAGGTGCCGGAACCACTGAGCTAAACCTCTGGCCCGGTATGGCCATTTTTACAATATTGGTTCTTCCTACCCAGGAACAAGGGATGTCTTTCCATTTCTGATATCCTTTTGATCTCCTTTTTCAGAGCGCTATAGTTTTCAGAGTAGAGGTAGTTTATCTCCTTTGTTAGATTAATTCCTAGATATTTGATTTGAGGGTACTATTGTGAAGGTAATTATTTTCTCTATTTGCCTCTGTTTGTGTATAGGAAGGCTATTGATTTTTGGATGTTGACCTAATACCCAGCTACTGAACTGAACTTTGAATTTCTTACTGGATTGGATTACTTTTTTCTATTTCAGTAGAACTTTGGTTTTTGTTTTGTGATCCAGTCTGCTAATCTATGTCTTGAAATTGTGGAATTGAGGCATTTACATTGAGATTATAACTGAAAATTATCGACTTGCTCCTGTTATTGCATGTTTTCTGCTGTTTACTCCTTTACCTTTGCTTTTTTGTGTAACTACTTTTTTTTGCTTGATACTTATTTTCCGTCTGACTCTTTGGGTTGGTTGGCTTAGTTATCTCTGTCTGGAATATTCTTGAGCAGTTTTTCAAGTGCTGGTTTGTTGTCCACATACAATGGTACCTTAGTTTACAAACTTAATTTGTTTTATGGTTCTGGGGGAAGATGGCTTGATTGTGTTTGTGCTGGGAGGTTGGCTATGAGTGTGTGTCACCAGATGCAGTTTGCAAATGGAAGCCAAGTTTTGTTTGCAGATTGAATTCCCTGCCCTGTCTGCCCCGGCTGTGCTTGTCCAGGGGCGCAGCATTGGCAGGGTTGTCTGAGCAGCCCCGGCACGGGCAGGGCAGCGGGCTACTCGCGATGCAGCGAGGTGCAGGACTGAGCCGTGCGCATCTCTGTCCTCAGTCCTGGCGCTGACAGCACAAACATGGTGGGCGAGACCACCAATATCAGAGGACAAGCTGTTTGATATTCTAGTTTTTCAGGGTATCTCTGCTCCCCTTTACATCGCAACCCCAATGCACTACAGTTCTTGGCACCCAGAGGCTTAGGTCATAGTCCGTGTTGGGTCTATCTGAGATTGAGGCGGTTGGCTGTTCCTTCGCTCGTGTAGGGAAATGTCTGTGGAGGCCCAGGGATGGAAATATGCAAAGTTTCCTCATTCCCGGGGCTGCCTACTCGGACATCCTCTCACTTCTCAGTTGGTTTCTGGGTGCATTTCCTAAAACGTTTGCTGGGAGCAAATGTGGAATCCATTTCTGAAGAAAAGTGGGCGGTTAGGAGGACTGTCAGCTTGGTTGGCTTTGGAACGGGCCAAGCAGGGTTGGTAGAACACACGTGTAAAATTTTCTAGGCAGGTTCGAGAGGCACAGCCCTGGAATCCAGATCTGCTTTCGCAGTCCTTTCTCCCAGATACTGTTCTCTGCTCTGCTTCCTGGCGACACGAACAAAGCAGTTTTGCTCCAACACATCTCTCCTCCATGTTTCTGCCTCATAGACTGAACCTCCTTATAACATGAGCCAAATCAATCCTCTGCTCCTTTAACTTGTGGTTGTCAAGTACTGTATCCAGGGAATCAGCATGGAAAGAACTGACTCATGCTTGGATCAGCAGCACATAGACTAAAACAAACAATGCAGAAAATAGTATGGCCTTTGCAGAGGAAGATGCAAAGACACTAATACACAAGGTACTACGCGGATTTCAGCTCCCTCTCCAAATGCCCCCTGGGAGGCTCGTGAAATGTCCCAGTAGCTGGCCTTGCCGGTGTCCACACTGAGGATGTTTCGTCACCTGTGCATAGCGGAGAGCCATGCTGTCCCAGCTGCGGAGCCAGCACGGAGAATGCCAGGCTGCTTTGTTTCTATGCTGTTGCCTCAAATCTGAATTTTGCAAAGTTCCAATCTGTATCTTTCAAATTGTCTGTGACCTTCCATTGTCACTGCTTCAAAATGGAGCTCTGTACTTTTTCACTTTTGTGCTGGGAGAAATAGAATGCTGGGGATTTTTATTTTACCTGTTTAATTCTCATCTCAATCTCCACTTCTAAGTATCATCTTCAAATAAAAGAAATCTAAATTACTAAAAATTAAGTGATCCAAGGGCTGGGAATATGTACCTGTAATAGCTTATTCTGCCAGAAAGTAAGAAAATGCTCAACAGATTATGGGGATTTGCTAAAGAGCTGTAGCAAATTTATTCAACCATATATTTAATAGGGACCAATTTATTCATACAAATTATAAAAACAAATTAAAACCCACTAAAAACCAATGGCCCTAGAGATAGAAATAGCAAATTAATCAAGCATGAGTGGGAGGAAAGAGAAAGTAATTCCATAGAGAACTAGAACCAAAAAATGTAGAAGGAATAATTAAAGTGGACAGCCACCAGGGCCAGATATTTAGCTCAGTGGTTCCAGCACCTGCCTCGCAAGCACAAGACCCTGAGTTCAATCCCGGTGACCACATAGAATGCTGGGCATGGTGACTCACGCCCACCAGAAATCAATACCACATACCACAGGGCCAGGGGTGGTGGCTCACGCCTGTAATCCCAGCACTTGGGAGGCAGAGACAGGAGGATTGCTGAGTTCGAGGCTTGCCTGGGCTACAGAGTGAGCTCAGGGCCAGCCTGAACTACAAAGCGAGACCCTGTCTCAAAAAAAAAAGAAAAAAAAAAGTGGACAACCACCATTTGCCGACCATCATAACAATAATTAAAACAAAAGAATGATCAACAGAAGCTAAGATTTATTTGTAAAAAAGCAAATTTTCATGTAATTGCAATGTGTTTTCACTATGTACTATTAATGACAAAGAAAAACAACTGGTAAGAGTAGTTAAGGTCAGCAACTTCCTGGGTGACTAAAGTTTACATCATCAGCAATAGACAAGCTGACAGTCTCCCTTCACGATGTGTTGCACTGAGATAAACTCAGCGTCACTTCTCTGATATTCTCGCCAGAACCTAATCATGAGGAAATGCCAGGCAAACCCAAACTGAAGGGCACTCCACGAAATAACTGGTTTGTACTTTTCAAAACTGTCAAGGTCATGAAAGATAATGACTAGACTGAAGGACTAGTTCAGATAGAGATGACTACAGAGAGATGAAAATTAAATGCAACAGTGATCCTTAGTTTGTGGATGAGAAATAAAAAGCATTTTAATGAAGCACAATTAATGAAATTTAAATATCACTTGTAGCATAGATAATATTAAAACAATGTTATTCTATTCATTATTTTGTGGTTGTGTAGGGAAGGTCTCTTTTAGGGAGCAAATAGATTGTTGTGTATAAATGGCACCATGTTTGGAACTTACTCTCAAATGAATCAGAGATAAATATGCAAGGATAGATAATGAAATATATGTGGTAAACTATTAACATTTGGGACAGCTCATTAAATTATTTGCAGTTGTTAGATCTAGCTTTGCATATTCTTCTGTTTGGATTTATTTCTAAATATGAAACTTGTAAAAATTGGAGATCAATTGATAGCCAATTTTTTTTTTTTTAGACAGGGTCTCACTTTGTAGTTCAGGCTGGCCCTGAGCTCACTATGTAGCCTATACTAGCATCGAACTCAGCAATCCTCCTGCCTCTGCCTCCTGAGTTTTGGGATTACAGGTGTGAGCCACCACGCCCGGCTTTGTGGTATATGGTACTGATTGCTGGTGGGCATGAGTCACCATGTCTGGTATTGTATGTGGTTACTGGGATTGTATGTGGTTACTAGGGTCCTTGTGCTTGCTAGACAGGGTCTGGAACCACTGAGCTAAATCTCCGACCCCCACAATATTTTAATTAGGAAAAATATACAGGTTCTTAAAAAATAAAAAGAAATATAAATGTAAGGAAGAACTTAATTGTATCAGTCCCTCTCTCTGTTTGCCTAAGGTGAGCAGTGTGGTTTAGTTTGTACCCTGACTCAGTTAATAAGAGCAAATCCAAGTATACATATGCTGATAGTTGTGCTTTTAAAATCTGAACTAGCATATTATTTAAGAACTCATTACAGAAAAGATATAAAATCTCTTATCTTTTTTTATAATAGCATGAGTACAGTGTTCCGCCAATTCATTGTCCACTACATACTGTACTATGCTTCACCATATGTCTCTATGGAAACATAGATTGGTATAGATCTGTATAGAATCCTGCTTTTGCTTTTGTAGAACATATCCCCAAATAGAGTGGCTATAGAATGTGTATTTATTTTTAAAAAGCATGCTAGATTACCTTTTTAACATATATTTACTTTTAAGTGATGCATAAATCCATAAAATTGTGACTATTTGAGATACTGTGTAATGTGTCAGTACATTGTGGCATGTTTAAACCAGTTTTAGCAGGTGTGTCTCCTCAAATATTTATCATTTCATCGTTTCTAGTTTATCATTTTCATTATTGTCTTTTCTAGTTTTATGAAAAGTACAGCGGGTTATAGATACCACTGTCACGTTAAAAATAACTACGATTCACACTGCCCGCAAACACCAGCTTACACTGGTGCATCTCTCCCCACACGGGTACTGTCACCTGTCAGGTTTATTGACTGATTAATTCACTGTTGACAGGTAGCTGAGTTTCTGCTACTGTAAAGTACCCATTTATTTGCTGTGTTGTTCTTTGCTTGATTTTTTTACTTATCACTTTGGGGATTTTTGCTTAAATGTAGCTTCTGGTTTACAGTTTGGGTTTTTGTTCATAGTTTACAGTGCCACTTACCTGGTCAGATGTGGCTACTTTCCTTTTGAGTCTTCTAACAATTTTTGTAGTTGTAAAATAACAAATTTTGTAATTGTAAAATACTTTAACATATACCACTATTAATTATATGTATTAATGTTATTTAATATGTAGGTCCAGCCAAACATACCGTGTACATTGGTCATATCCAAACAAAATGACTTCATTTCCTACCTCTTCCCCATATACACATTTTCAGATCCCCAATAATGAAAAGACTATTTTCAGATCCTTGTATTCTAGACTTCACAAAAAACACAATATGTGATCCCATGCTAGACTTTATTTTGTTGGGAGAATTTTTTTTTTACTAAATCTCATTAATTATTACTTAACTATTCTTGTCCAGGTGATTCAAGTTGGGTAAGTCATGTGTGTTCAGAAAGTTCTGCATTAATTCTCAGGATTGTAGCTTATTAGCATATAGTTCTTCATAATAATCTCTAGTGAACTTTTGTTTCCTTGTAATATCAATTATAATGACTCCTTTCCACTCACTCTTATGTTTAATTTATTACAA
>PVIC010025598.1:0-25164 GCA_004025085.1 Thryonomys swinderianus
ACATCCTGTCACGCTTCTCTCTCTGGTCTCTGTCTCTGTCTCTCTGTGTCTGTCTCTATCTGTGTTCGTGTGCGTGTGGCGACATTTTTTCTTCTTAATACAGTGAAACTCATCAGTTATTATTTTATTTCTTTTCTACACTAGGCCACTTTTCATTCTTTTCTACACGTTTCTTCAGAGTTAATATACAGTCTAATAATTTATTTTTAGTATTGCCTCTTTCATTGGAAATATGGGAATTATCAGGGGTAGTCATTTTTTTAAAGTGACTTAAATATTATTTATAAATATAGTATAAAAGAATATCATAAGAACAAAAACAAATGGATATTCTTCATGATAAGCTATTCTCCAAATTACACATTTTCCTTTTTTGTCTTAAAGTGATTTTTAAAACTTTTTATTTAAATCCATAATATCTTCCAGTGTCAAATACTTTGGACATCGTTCCCATATCATATCTTGTTCTCACTTGTCTGGTATTGAACCAAAATGCTGTGAAGGATACAATGACTCCATATTTACCTTGTCATGATTTTCCTTTCTGTGTTTCATCTCTAGAAGTCACATATGGGGCCGGAGACTTACCTCAGTGGTTCTGGCGCCTGCCTCGCAAGGGCAAGGTTCTGAGTTCAATCCCCGGTAACCACATACAGTGCTGGGCATGGTGACTCACGCCCACCAGCAATCAACACCACATACCATAAATGCTGGGCGTGGTGAGGCTTATGCCTGTAATCCCAGCACTTGGAGGCAGAGACAGGAGGATTGCTGAGTTAGAGGCTTGCCTGGGCTCCATAGTGAGCTCAGGGCCAGCCTGAACTACAAAGTGAGACCCTGTCTCAAAAAAAAAAAAAAAAAAGCTACATATGTAAGACACCCTCTTCTAAATCCTGATATGAAGCTTTTCTGAAATATCCTAATTACCATAACAATTAGAATCAAGATTACATCATATAGTGAAATTGTTTTCCTACCAGACTGTGTTTTGCCTTTTAAATCCACAAAACTTTACTGGCTATTCCCAAGCAAAGCCTCCAGCAAAGTAAGGACACTTGAGATCACAGAATAGATGAATTATAAAACTGTCATAGATGTCAGAATATATTGCAATCAGCATTAGGTTAGCACTGCCTGGAAAACAGCCATTTCATCTAAGGAGTTCTTTATGGTCTGGTAAATTACATTACAATTAAAAAAATAGAAATGACATTCCTACACAAAATAGTTTAATCATTCACTGCATGGTTATTGTTTCTGACATACTCTATTTCTTCCTTTTAGGGTTTGAAAAATATACTTTGAATTAAAAGAATTTAAGTGAAAACATTTGCAAAATGAGAATAAACATAACAGGAATGGAGAGAAAAAGCCTCTTCCACCTTCAAAAATTAGTATAAATTTTACAGATTAAGGGAAGTATTATTAAACATTAATCTAATTAATAACTGCATGTTTATATATTATTATTATATAAAGGAAATAGAAGAAAGACAGACTACTAAAATGAAACACTAGTGAGTAAAGCAGTTCATCAAAATGTGTCATACTAACAAATTCTTGTATCTTCAATGAGGCTCATTTTAAATAAAGTCCTATTGTATTGAATATATTGTTTGCATTAAAATTACCTCTCTATTTACATTATTTTGTTCTTCTTTGTTCTTTTCTTTAATTAACGGTCTTGTTTCCAGGCATTGGACTCATTTGGTCATGTCATGAAGAAATGCTGGATTCAGGATTTTATTATTTGATTCTTGAGTGTTTCACACATTTAGAAGCAAATTAGTATTCCAGCTTTGCAGTTCACTGCTAGCCAGCAAATGCAGATAGAAGACATTATGCTGTAGACTAGTTAAGAGGTTTTAAATTAGATTTGTGACTTGAAAGTTTGAATAAGAAAGCTAATAGAACACAAAATGAAGCAGAGGGAAAATTAGATTAATTATCTACATCATTCAGTTTGAATGGCTGCTGATACACAATGTTATTGAATGGTACTTTCTATTAAAATATCCTTTCATTTTTGTCTATGTTAAATTGTCATGCTTGTGAAAATACATATATATATTTATAGATTTGGGTGTTGTTTAAAACAGAACTATTTAAATAGACTAGTAATATTCATTCTTATTTTCTCTAATTAGAAATATTTAGTTTTGATGACTTTAAATATCCTCTTTGTATATTTTCCATTAACATATCTATTTAAATTATTAGTTGAAAATAAAATAAACAGAATACAAAGTTACATATTTTTTCCTACTTATTTCGTAGGTTCCAACACCTCCAAATTATCTTCAAGTTACCCAGAAAATATGCTAAAGAATAATGGCAATATTTTTGGTGAATTAATGACAAATACAACAACTGTATTGGAAAATTTGCTTGTACAAACAGAAGTCAGAGTCCTTTGAGTCCATTTCACAGAATATTTGGTCTTTCTTTAGGGATTCTAGACATATTTAACCAATTATCTTGAAAATCTGCTTCTAGTCAAGTAACTTAAATTCCTGCGTCATGTACATGTGTGTGTGCACACTTGTGTGTGTGTGTGTGTGTGTCTGTGTCTGTGTGGAGTTGCTCTTGGTTTATTCTCCAATAAGTGATGTTAATATACAATTGAAATAATTCCTGCTTCTACATCATATATTCCTGAAAAGACATCAACCTCTTCCACAAAAAGGTATCAACTGTGCGTCCTTTCAGATAAATATATCTGAAATATTCATCATAAATATTAATTGTCTTAACACTTGGAACTCCTTGGAGTTAGATTGTCATGATACCTTATGGTTGTTAAAATAATAAGGAGTTGAAGTTTTTGAATGCTACTGTGAGGGTTGCAATTCCTGTACTTTCTCCCTTTTTCTTTTTGAGTGTTAAATTTATATTAAGATACACTAATGAATTTGGTTATTGAATCTAGAAGTGTTTTGGTGGTGTTTGGGGGACCTTATAGTGCACCATATCTTTCACAAATAATGATATTTAACTTCTTCCTTTCCTATCCTTATTCCTTTAATTTATGTCTCACATCTAATCACCCTGACTAATGGTATCAGATCTATATGGATAGAAGTGGTGATAGTTGGCATCCTTCTCTTGTTCCTGATTTTATTGAAGGTTATAAAATTTTGACCATAAGGAATGATCTTAGCTATTGGTTTCTCATAAATTTTGTTAGATTCCGATTAAAAAAAAACTTTATATTCCAATTCTCTTCACAGGCTTTATCATGAAAATTGTTCAACTTCATTAAATGTTTTTTTCTAAATCTTTAGAGAATATTATGGGGTTTTGTCATCTGTTATGCTAATTGATTTATTGCATTTATTAGCTCATATATGTTGTACCAGCTGTGCATCTCTGGAAAGAATCCTCCTTGGTCTGGGCGTAAAATCCTGTTGATTTGCTACATTCTTTTTCCAGTATCTCACTGAGGATTTTTGCATCTATGTTCAATGAAGAATTGATCTGTACTTCTCTTTTTTCATTGAAATTTTTTCCAGTTTTTGTATCTGGGTGATGTTTCCTTGTTGGAATGACTTTCAGACTATGCTTCCCTTTTCATGTCATTAAAGACTTTGAGGAGTAGTGCCGTTAGATCTTCTCTGAAGTTTTTGTATAATTCAACAGTGAGTCCAACAGAATCTGAGCTCTTCTTTGTTGGTAGTTTTCTTCTTCTTCTATTTAATTGATATTGGAAATTTTAGAATTTTTATATTATCTTGATTCAGCTTTGGTAACTCAAATGTAACCAGAAATCTGTTCATTTCTTCTGAATTGTTTACCTTATTATATATAATATGGCTTTTATAATAGATACTGATGGCTTTCTGTATTTCTACAGAATATTTTGCAATTTTTCCTCTTTTTTTACTAATTGTAAGAATTTAAGTCTTTTCTTTCTTTTTATCATAAGGTTGGCTAATGGTTTGTGTATTTTGTTTAATCTTTCAAAGAACCAACTCTTTTACTCCTTGATTCTTTGTATTGTTTTCTTACTCTCTGAATTGCATTACTTTCTACTCTGATCTCTAGAATTGCTTTCCTTGAATGAGCTTTGGCTCCATTTGTTCTTTTTCTAGAAGCTTGAGTTTCAGCATAGGTTAGTTGGGCTTACTTCATTTTTTTTTCTTACGTGGGAATTCATCACTAGGTGCTCCCATAGCAGAACTGCTCCCGTCACGTCCCGTGAGTTCTAGTATGTCCTATTAACATTATTATTTGTGCAGAAACTATCTTCCTTTCTTCTTTAATTTCATCTGTGCCCTATTTGTCTTTCATTTCCATGTGTTTATATATTTTCATGGTTCCTTTCATCATGTATTTCCAAGTTCATTGCATTACAGTTTTATGATATGCATGGGATAATTTCAGTTTCTTTCCATTTATTTACAAATGTGCAATGAGCTACTATATTTTATATTTTGTAGAAAATCCCTTGTGCTTCTGAGAAGAATGTGTATTGCACTGTGCTTTGGTCAAATATTTTGTAGATAACTACTAATTCCATTTGTTCATAGGTTTCATTAAATTCTGGTTTTTTATTGCTGTGATTTACCGCCTAGTTCATCTGTGTACTTGTGACAGTGGGGTGTTGAAATCCCCTGTTACAATTCTATTAGCGTTTATCAGACTTTTCATTTCCATTAATGTTTGTTATATATGGGGAGATTCACCCTTATTCTGTGCACATCTATTTATGATTGTTATCTCTTCTTGGATTGTTCCCTTATGAAGTATATACTGACTCTCTTTGTCTTCTCTGATCTTCCTGGCTAGATACTGACTTTGTTTGCAAATAGAACCTATTCTTGCTCTTTTCTGGGTTGTTGTTGAATATAGTATTGTTTTCCATCCTTTGACTTTTGGACTATGAACTTCCTTTGGAGTTAAATGTATTTCTTGTATACATATTTTTTTTTGGGGGGGGGTCATCCCCCAAAAGCCAAAATGCCATTCTGCCGTTCTGTTTCTTTTCATTAGTGAATTTAAATCATTTACATTAACATTTATTATTATAGATATGACTATGCTTTGTCATTGTATTATTTTCCTGTTGTCGGTTCCCTTTCTACCTCATCTATTTGATTGCTTGCTTTCCCTGGTGGCGTCATTTCAATTATACCTGGGATCATTTAAATTGGCATCTTTGTTGGCTCTTTCTAGAATTCCTTCAGAAATTTTTAGAATGGTAGTTTGTTGGTAGTGAATTTCCCCAGGTGCTCTTTATTATAGATGTATCTCATTTCTCCACAGATTTTGAAAGATAAGTTTTCAAAGTATAATATTCTAGTTTGGAGGTTGTTTTCTTTCAGGGCTTGAAATGCTTTATTCAAAGCTGTCTTTGATTTAATAGTTTGTGTTGATTCTACTGTTATGTGAATGGGTTTTCCTTTGTAAGTGATTTATTTTCTCTGACAGCTTTTAACATTCTGTTCTCTTTTGTTACTCACATGTTGACATACATAGATCAGTAAAGGTTTACTTTTGACCATGGTTAATTATGGTTTTGTAGGCATCAGTTATCTATTTGTCAAATTCTTTTCACATGTTTGGGATGTTTTCTACTTACTTCTAACATTTTTGTTGTTGTTTATTTGTTTTTTGAGACAGAGTCTCGCTTTGTAGTTCAGGCTGGCCCTGAGCTCACTATGTAGCCCAGGTAAGCGTCAAACTCAGCAATCCTCCTGCCTCTGTCTCCCGAGTGCTGGAATATAATGGACTCTTTTGGGAAAATAATGAAAGCTTCATGAAATGAAGGCATACAGGTGTGAGCCACCGTGCCCGGCTCTAGCATTTCTTTTTTATGTTCCTCGTATTTTTATATGAATTTTTCACTGATTCCAGTTAATCTTATAATATTATTTGCATTATCTAGCAGATGTTGCATTGATTTTTCATGATCACTTGTTATTTTCAAGAAATTTTTTGTTTGATGATCTCCATCTACAACCCTGTTCTCTAGATCTGATGGTCTGTCTTCACATCAGTTCATTCTGATGCATATGCTTTCAATAGTACTTGTGATCTCATGGGTACCTGTTTGTATTTGTTGTCAGGCATCCAGTTCTTTCCTATGCTAGGCATTCAGAGTTCCCTTAAGATCTTTTTCTTCTTTTTAACCTGAATCTAATTTAGATTTACTCAACATTTCCTTCATTATGGTGATAATCTCTTTTGATTTCTTCCACTTCACTGTTCCCTTGGCATTTGGTGGGTTTGTGTGTTGGATTGTGTCTAGCAGAGTGATTTGTAAAACTTCCAAAAAAACAAAAAAGTTGCAGAGTATGTGAGTTCTGCAAAATTGCAGAAATGCAATTTTCCACAAATGACTATGTTAAGTTCTAAGGAAACATCAGTGAACTGCTGGGCCAACAACTCTGTGCCACGACATAAAAAGGGTGTGTATTCCATGACCCTCTCATTATCAGTGTGCACCAAAGAGAGCGGATAAAAGGAAAAATTATATAAATGGGTCATTTACCTTGAAAGTGGAATTCTTCAGAAAATGGGTGAAATACAGTAATGGTATAATTATGGCATCGGAAACAAATTGGAACTGCAGTAGTATAAATCGAGGGGTTTGAATGAAATGTTAATTTAAATTAAATCTTCCTGTTTTATGTAAATATTCCAAGGCTTAGAAGATTCCTACCTAAATGATCCTGTTGCTAAAGTTCTAAATATACAGAGCTTAAATGAGGAAACAGCCGAAATCTCGCTCAGAAACCTCTGCATTTGTCTTTGTTGCAAGTTGTGCTTCTAGTCTACGGGCTTTTCTGGGAAGTCTAGTCCTGGAGCGTTCATTATTTTCTCCAAAGAGCCCATTATACTTCCTAGGATATGTGAAACTACTTTATCTTAAATCAAGAAAAATCTAGACTAGGTGGATACATTTTCCTTTCTTTCCTCAAGATACCCAAAATAAATATTTTATTTTAATTAAGATTGACAGCAAAATTTCACGAGTTAACTATGTAACTGTTATCATTTATTTGAAAAATAAATTGAATACTACATATCGCTTATCTCAATGACCACAGAAAACATCTACAACATTAGGACTTATAAAATCATATACATGTCACCAAAGTGCAGGCTATTCATTTACCACATTACAGTAGAAAATGGGATTTTAAAAAGTTGAAGAAAAAATAAGTTCCACAATGACTGAGACGGAATTTTCATGAATCTCTTACCAGTAAAACAGCTATCCGTGCTAGGAGTACTATTTCTGTAATTATCTGAAGAGTAAAGATGCACACATTCAAAAAAGAAACTCTCAGGCAGAACCATTAACTTGTTCTGAACAAATTTCAGTAATTAATGATGGTGTGAATCTGTGGACACCAGCCTGTTCCTCTTCAGGTCAGTGTGATGAAAACCGTCCTCCAGGGGACATTTAACATGCGGAGAGCTTCTCCTCAGGAACTCTAAACTACAAAAGTGATTTAATTCTGGAACCGGAGATTTATCTCAGCGGTTCTGGTGCCTGCCCCGCAGGCTAAAAGTCCTGAGTTTGATCCCAGTAACCACATACAATGCTGGGCCTGGTGACTCACACCCACCAGCAATCAATACCACATACCACAGTGCCGGGCATGGTGGCTCATGCCTGTAATCCCAGCACTCGGGAGGCAGAGGCAGGAGGACTGCTGAGTTCGAGGCTTGCCTGGGCTACAGAGTGAGCTCAGGGCCAGCCTGAACTACAAAGCGAGACTCTCAAAAAAAAAAAAAGTGATTTAATTCTGATAGGTTCTGCAAGAAGTTCTTATTTATGTTTTTCTCCAAATCTCTGATATACAAGCTTGCTTTTAGGCAAGAAGAATAAGCAAAAGGAGAGAAGCGTCTCTTCACAGACAGAGCCCCTACTCATAGGACGAAGATGACTCTGCTACGTGGCAGGTTAGGGAGCCCAGACCTGGTCATCTCATCGCAGCTCTCTCAGATGGCTAGTGTCTGACGCTCAGCAGCACAAATCAAGAAACTGCATTACCATCCAGGTTTAAGGCTTTGCTTTTACAGTCCGAGTGTCCTTTTGAAGACAGATGACCATATCCTGTACTTGACGCCCTGGATCGTTGAACAGTACCCAGGTACAGCAGTGCTCCATAGTAGCCAAGGAACCTGAAGCTCTCCGTACAGTCGCTAACATATCCCCCCATAGTCTCATGGTTCACACGTGGTGGCTTGGGAACGTGATGGAGCACGGGAGTTACCACCAAAGAATGAATTCAGATCTCTGAACCATAACCCAAATAAATTTATCTTTCCCTTCTCTTGCAGCTGTCCATTATTGTATCCCAACGATGGAACGTGACTGAGAGCAGAAAACACGTATCGGAAGTGTAGGTTTGGTCCAGTGTTCTATTTCTGCAGACACCATTCAGAGGAACACAGCTCCATGCGTGTCCCTCCTTTCAGTTTCATTTTGCTTCCCTTTTGAAAGTCAGTTAGAACCGTAGGATACCAAGTAGATCCAGTGGAACTTAGAATTCTGAAAACCAAGCAAATTGGGAATTCATCTTTATTACCATAGTTTGAATTACAGTAAACATATTGTTTCCTAGGAATATCTTGCAGGAGCATAAACTAAGTTATTAGATCTCAGAATAATTAGGTTGCCTCAATGTAGAACCGCACATGAAATGATAAGCTTGAAAACATTATTTTCACACTTTATGACTAATAGCTTAAGATCAATATTTTGCTCTTGTTCCATGAAAAAGTCCTACACATCATTCCTGAATACAATTACCCTATAAAAGGCTTTCTCTGAGTTGTCTTCTGTAATCTGGGTTTCCCACAACTTTGCTATACATGTAGGTCTTACTTCAACTTTTTTCGCTACTGTTTAACTTTATAAGCGATTATTAATGACACAGGAATTCTCTGTAGATATTTATTTTTGTGATGCTCAGGATTGAACTTAGGACATTGTGCTTGCCAGGCAGGCGTACAGTGCCACTGGGCTACATTCCTGGACCTGTAAACACTTCTTAACATAATGCATTTTATTCTCCAGATGGCTATGCAGTTAAAAATGTCTGTTTTAAGCTGTTATAAAAACAGGAATTCGTATAGTCTTATGATATACCTTTCACTTTGATGGGCCAATAAATAATATAGAATAGCCTGTATATTTATCTATTTTGGCATTAATTAGAAAATAAAATTTGTTTCAATTAGTCATATTGTAATAAACTATGTAACATATATGTACTCATTTATAAGTCTCTAAATCTCTTTCTATTTTTATTTTTCAATCTCTTTGGAATTTTTCAATCATATCAGTTCACAAATGGCAGGATAGATTCTTCTAGAGTCAAGGACCAGGGCAGAAGTAAGGCCTAGTTGGCCTCCTCTGTGACAACGGAGGAGAAAGGCTGCACTTGGGTGAACATATATTAGGGAGAAGTTAAAACAGGTGAGGTTACTTGTTCATTGGAGAACATCCCAATGGATATTGGAAACCAGATGAGTCTTGTGCTGCCTTTATTGCATATGCCTGTGTTTGAGTGAAGAAAGCTGAGATGAGGCAAAGGCTTGGGTCTTTTCTCTGCCCGGTGGAGGTAGGAGCCCCCTGGCTGCCTGTGTGTTGAGCTGACCCCAGGCTCCTATTAGTTTATTATTCATCCTGTTTCTCTCCCAGTTCATGGTGGAACAAATTAGCAGCTCTACCTTCCAGTGAGTGAGTCTGGCTGAGTGCTCCCCTGATGTGGGGTGGGGTCCCAGGGTGACCTACACTCTAATTTGTCTAAAAGGGAATTGTGTCAAGGAAATTGTGATTAAAAATCCAAGAAAGAGAGAAAAAATTAAAGGAAATCAGTAGTTTTAATAATTTCTAAAGGTTTCAGGAAAATATGGTCACAAAGATGTGAATTGAGAAAAAGATGATTATGTAGCCACTTTTCTGTGTTCTATGAGTACCAAAGAAACGACTTACACATGCTTGTGTGTGTGTGTGTGTGTGTGTGAAGAAGCATTTAAATTGACAAAATCATGGTGTAGCATCATAAAATTGTTAAGCACTCATTTTTCAATTTAATGACTTGAAAATACGGAGAAAAAGAAGGAAAAAGTATCATCTTGTGAGCAAGGAAACTTTCTCTTAAAAATCCATTAAGCTGATTTTTCTACTTATGAGAGCAAAGTAAAATTTAATTTCTTTTATAAAATCTAATTAAATATTTCATAAGAAATTTAGAGTAACTAATTAACTGCATTAAATGTTAAATTTTATAGATATAGATCTTAAATGATCTCCTCCTAGTTTTGCCAGTAATAACATATTTCCTGACAGGTAGAATAATTTTGTGCTTTAAAATGAATATCCAGATTATAGGAGTCATGGGGAAAAATTGACATTTTGTGAATATAAGGGTCTATCTATGCTTTAACAAAAAAAAAACTATTTTGGAGTTTATACGTATTTGAATCTGTTTACTTTATTTTTGCCTACATGCAGTAGAATTTCTGTCACTAATACAAGAAGAATCCTGAATGTATTATTCAAGCAGTGAAGATTTTATTGAGAATACATGTGGGGAAGAGTTACAAAAGACATGCTTACCTTAATTGGCTTGGAACAACTAAATCAAAAGAAAACTTAACCATATAAAGGAATGATTGATTATCAAAGAGTGTTTTTAAGTACATGTGTCAAATGATTTAATGTAATATTATAAGTTCAATTTTATATTATTAGGTGTGATAGGATGTTATTCATTCTACCACTAAAGTTTAATGACCTTGCCTCTTAAATGGCAGGATTAGTTGGGTGTCAGAGTATGGGAACAAAATATTTTATTTAAAAAAAACAATTATTATTATAAATTAAAAGATATGAGGGGCAAGGATTTAGCTCAGTGGCATTGCTGCCTGCCTTGGAAGCTCAAGGTTATGAGTTCTATCCCTGGTACTGCCAAAATACATAAATAAAAGGAAATAAAATGCTCAAATCACTTGGGTAAGCACATTAAGATGTGTTTCATTGGGCCAGAGATTTGGCTCGGCACCTGCCTTGCAAGTGCAAGGTCCTGAGTTCAATCCCGGTAACCACATACAATGCTGGGCATGGAGACTCACGCCCACCAGCAATCAATACCACATACCACAGTGCCAGGCATGGTGGCTCACGCCTGTAATCCCAACACTCGGGAGGCAGAGACAGGAGGATTGCTGAGTTCCAGGCTTGCCTGGGCTACAAAATGAGCTCAGGTCCAACCTGAACTACAAAGAGAGACCCTGTCTCAAAGAAAAAAAGAAAAAAAAAAAGATGTGTTTCATCATTGCTTAAAGATTATGCAACAAAAATAAAATTGGAGGAAAGTTAGAAAATATTTCATTTTGAAAATTCTTTTATTTATACAAAAGAATCACCAAAGCATATAATGAAATAACTCTAAAGGAAAATATTTGTAAAACAGAGATAAGCAATATTTGAAACAGGCCATCAAGACCTATCTCACAGACAAAAGCACTTTCTGTGACGGTTAATGCACTACATATTATTTATTTAACTGTATTTAACCATTGTCAACGATTTTAGAATATCACTAGATATCTCCTGCACGGGAGATTACTTTATAAACATGTTCCGTTCAGACAAGATAAGCACAAAAGCCAAGGCAACATTCCTTTATTGATATGTGCTATTCTATACTAGGGGGAGGAGTTTTGCATATTAATATAATTGTGTTCATGAATGTTAAAACATGTTTTACATTATCTTATTACCTCCAGCAAAGTCAAAAAGGGAAATATAGAATGGTTAATATTTCAGCTTCTGTGTTTATCATTAGCAGAGAAGTTTATTAGTATCTGACACTGAAGCCGGATATGACTTAACGTGCTACACTATTGTTATTGCCAATTAAAAAAACGAATGAAAGTGTAAGAAAAGATAAGATGAAGTGCAAGAAAAGGGTGAAAGGCTGTTTTCTACATTGGGTTTTATTCTTGTATGACCCTCCTAATCTTATTAAGGAAGTAATTAACATGAAGCAAAATCACGGAAAATTCAGCAGTAGCATATAAAGTGAGGTTTTCTGAATTTAATATGAAGGATATTATACACTAAATATTTGAGCATTCTAGCCTTTCCCCTACAGAATATATAACTATACCTAAATATTTGTTAAAAGTCATGCAACCTGGGACATTTTTATTATTGTATCTTACTAAAAAAATTAAAGTTCAGTGAAAGAATTACAGGTTATCTGTCTTTCATAATGCAAGAAAAAATAATTTTGATACAGATGTTAGACGAACTTTCTGTCCAGGATGATTTGTTCTGGTGTCACTAAAAATGCTGATAGATTACAACTTAGAAGGTGAAATTTGTCTGAGGTGGTTTTAACAGAAAATAACATTACCTTAAACTTGCTCCACTGGTTCCCATCAAAAGATTCCTAAGGGGATTTAAGGTTATTCTCAATCTTCCCTTTCTTTCTAGAAGAAAATCTGTCAGAATTCCGCTGTGATTTTGAAACATGTTCTCCTTCTTAAAGAAAGTTTCCTGCCCAATAATGTAGGTCCCAAGTGTATTCATAAATCTTATTTGGAAAGTGATGCTGTAGTCTTGCTTGGAGAGTAATTTTTTAGGAGATTGGCAGTGTATAATTGGGTTTATATACATGTAATTTTTTCTCTAAAGAACAGCTGTGGAAAAATAGGGCTCCCAGAAGTATGGAGAGGTGATTAACATTGTTTTAATAATATGATAGCTACTTAACATAATCTAAGGCCCAAAGGCTTCATGTCAGTGTTGTAATGTAAATATCAGGAGACACTAGAAGGAACCGTACCCTTTAATACCGACCTCGTACTTGGGATTTTGTGATGGGCACCACATCTTCATCCAGGGCTAATGGGTTAAGTTTCAGACAATTTAGCTCCCATTAAATGTCCACATGCTTCTTAGACTGAAGAACTTCTGAAGTAGAATTGACCTTCGCAGTTCCAAGGAATGATTCTGTTTTGTAGGATGTGGATGACGTGTGAACAAACCTGAGCACACAGAAAGCCCGCCCTAGGTCCATACAGATTAGTTGTTCATAGAAAGTGTGTGTTTGGAGGGCAGACCAAATAAATAAACAACTATGTAGCAACCTATAGTGTGCACAGTGACATAATTCAATACATAAGTAAAACAGGGACCAACTAGCTAAAATAAAGGTGAAAACATCTTCTTCACTAGATATTTTGTAATGCAATATATTTTTTAGGTCATTGAGATATCATCTTTGAATATTTCTTCCTATTTACACGTGTTTCCTATGTATTTCACTTATGACTATGGCCTCAAGAGGCATTCTTTAGCTATAACTATCTCAAGTTTATCTTGCTTTATGGCTAAGTAATACTCCATTTTATTTTTTAAAAAATCACATCTCCTTTATAAAGTCACCAGTTGATGGGTTTTTGGGTGTTTCCAAGGTTTAGCTATTTAAAATTGGGACAGTCTCTGTCTCTCTCTGTCTCCCTCTCCCCTACCCCTCTGCCCCCTCTCCCTTTCCTCCCTCCCTCCCTCTCTCTCCCTCCTTCTCTCTCTCTCTCTCTCTGTCTCTCTCTCTCTCAGCCAAAGCTTGTGTATATGGGTGGTGGCCAGGGGAACAGGAAAAAATGAGAATCAAGTTGTTTCATGTACTGGTACCAATTGTCAATGTTGATTGTGATCACAATGTGTATATAAAATGCACCGAGAGCCAATTAAAAATTGTGCCATTATAAACCTGGGTGCCCATATATAGTAAGGCATTTTAAATTCATTATGGAACATACTGAGCAGGAAGACAGTGTAAAATGGAACTTCTAATCCTAGATATTTAAGGAATCTTCATACTGATTTCCACAGTGGTTACACCAGACTATGTTCCCACCAAGAGTGGAGAAGATTTCCTTTCTCCCTGCAGCCCTAACAACATTTGTTATTGGTTGATTTTTTTTTTTTTGATAGCAGCCTTTCTTTCTGGAGTGAGACGAAATCTCATTGTTGTGTTCATCTGCATTTCTCAAGTGACCAGTAATGTTGAACATTTTTTATAAGTTGATTTTTTGCCTCTATTTCTTCTCCTGAGAAATATCTGCTCATTTCACTGTCTCTTTAATCAACATGGATGGAAAAGCTGGGTTGAAACCTGCCAAAGATTAAAACTAGACCTATATCTTTTTCACAATGCAATAAAGTGAAACTGAAGTGAATTAAAGTTCTAAATACCAAAACAAAAACACTAAACCTGCTAGAGGATATTGTAGGTAGAATTCTTGGAGATACATTTTATAGGGAAAGACTTTATAAACAGAACTTCAGAAGCATTGTAACTAGCAGAATCAACAACCCAAATCTCATCTTTTTAAAAAGCTTTTGCACAGCAAGATAAACAATCTACAGAGAAAAAGACAACTTAGATGTGGGAAAATATTTGTACCAGCTGTTCTTTAGACAAAGGACTATGCATAAAATATATAAAGAACTTGAAAAAAACCATTATACCATTCAAATTTAAAAACCCAGTTCAAAAATGGGCATCTGAAATGTTTAAAGGGGATGGAGAACTAGGGAGAGGGAGAACTGAGAAGAAGAAAAAACAACAACAAAATAATACAGGTAAGAAGGAAAAAACAGAAACAAAGATAATTTATATAGGAAGAGGATTTGAAGAGGTAACATGGAATGGGAAAAATAATATGGACAGGTACAAGTGCTCAAAATGAATGTGAACATATTAAGAACCTAATATATACCAATAAAGTCAATTAAAAAAAGATTTTCTCAAAATAGACTTTAAATTTTGCAGTATCTCACATGCCTTAATAATTGGCTGTGTTATTTTTAGCAAATAAGAAATATTCCACTGTTAAAATAGTTTTTGATCAATGCCTTCGTCAAATGATGTCAGATCAAATTGTAAAATATGAGCTCTGAAAGTACTATTCACTTTTTAGATGTAACTAGGATTTAAAATGTAATCACAATATAAAATATCAGGATGATACATCTATATATTATCATCTATAAATTATCATCCATAAATTTCCATAAAAGTCTTATGAGAAGTCATCTCATTGTTACCAGAAGAATGCAACTGTATATTTGAGCCATTATTATATCTCTTACATTCATTTATTTATCCGTGTCCTTTATATGAAAGTGTTAAAATTTATTCTGCTAATTATATCTTTTTCCTATATTGTTATAGGAACATACCATCATTCCCTTCCCTTTCCTTTGTATAAGGACATTGTTATCTCATATGCTCTATCTACAAATTTACTTCATCATGGGAACAATGCTTCCTTCTTCACCTCAATTAAAACCTGAGTGTTAGTTTACTGCCCTTCATTCTTAGTTTTTTGTTCACTATATTAATCAAAAGAATGACATGTCTGTGACTCAGTGACACACCATGCACTAACATTATTCTACCTGTGCAGTCATTACTTTAAAACAACTATACATGTTTCCAGTCATCTATATTCACAGGGACATTGGTTAGGGTTCTCAAGAGGAAAAGAATTAAAATTTTAAAATCTCAGTATAATTAGAGAGTGGAATTTATCATGTAGGATTACAAAGACAGAGGTAGAAGAATCCTTGATGGACATCTGCCTGCTAGACTCCCAGAAAATCTAATAGCTGCCCTGAGAAGATGAACACCCCAGCGAAAGAGGGATCAGAGCTGTAGCACCTGTCTGAGGTAGAAGGTCTGGAAGCCTCTGCCTGGCACTGGAGGATCGGGTGAACTGGGGACTGATGCCCCTTAAGCAAAATGTGCATCTGTTCAAGTTGAATGGAATCTTTCAAAAATTTGCCAACTTCTTAAGTCCACTTTTATTGAGTTCAGGCTACAGAGCTATTGCTTGGGACCACCCACAAGTGGGTGGGTCTCTATCCTCAGTTTGCTATCCTGTATGCAAATCATCTCCATAAGCACCCCTAGAGAACTACTTAACTGATCTATTAAGTATTTGTCAATCCAATTGAGTTGTCATAGCATGATTAATAATCACAACATTTCATATGTATTTCCTAAAATATGCTCAATTTAGAATGTTGGGTTTTGTATGTTTATATTTAAAACCTATTATTTGGCTATAAAGTGTTCTGTCAACACAGGAAAAAAAAAGCTTATTTAAATCACTGATGGAACTTTATAGCTGTCTGTAAAGGAAAATACTACAAAAGAGGAAGAATAAGTTTGTCTTAGAGTTTCTTTTACCACTTACTCTAATCTTTGCTGTTTTTAGGCTATCAGTTCAATGACAATGGTTACAGTAATTCTGAGACTACTGTCTGGGCAGCAAGCCTGATGTGTTATGCCATAATAACCAGGAAGTATAATTATTGTTATGATGTACACTTATTTTCAGTAATTTTACCTTAAGCACTCAATCCTTTGGCCTTTTCATTTATTTTTTTTTCTAAAAATAGTTTCTTTTATAAAAGCACATTATGGTTATTTGATATCTTTAAAGCTTGAAGTTCTTCAAATCCCAACCTTGGGATGAACAATTATCTGCAATTTTTTGTAAAGATAGCAATCTCAGGTGAAATCTGTGAAGACAGAATATGAAAACAAATATGATTTTAAGCAAAGTTTAAATCCTTTTTTTAATAGGAAGGGCATGTGTATTAATTACATCACAGGATTGTCCTATGAGGTAAAATATTTACAAATCTTTATTAGTAATTATTGAATTGCTGAAGTAACAGGAAACTAAACAGCCTTGGCACTTCTGAAAGATACATCTGGGAAATTTTAGGAGCCAACAAATTGAGAGTCTGAGTGGACATGGAAACAGGTATGGCAAAAATAATATGGCTACATTACTCATTTTTCTACTAAAAATGGATTCCTACATTTCATTTGTTTTAGTATCATAGGATATTTATTCTTCAGGTTGCATAATGAAGTTCCGGAATTGATCCATAAATACCATTCCTGACACTGTTCAAGTGGCATCCACAGCAGGGATCAAGCAAGAATACAATACAAGATTTAGGTCTTTGTGAAAACAACATGTGCTCATGTGTATTAGGGCCCAGCAGGAGGTTTATTCTAGGGACCCAGAGCAGATGGTACAGTTGCCAATTGACCTTTATGGAACATTGTTCACTGCTTGGCTTTTACTAAAATAAAAAGCAGAAAGAAACATCAACTTTCTCATTCTCAAGTATTTAGTCCCCATAAGTATGTGTTTTTTATTTACACATCACTGTTAAAGTGACTCTTACTTTCTTCAAAATGGCACTACCTATGAGAACAAAATCCAGGAAGGTAATATCAATGTTATCAAAAACATAACAAATTCATAGCTAAACTTGAGTTTCAGGTGAACAACACATACATTTTAGCAGAAGTCTTTCCATGTAAGTTTAGGAGATGAATTAAATAAAATTTTTATTTTTTTATCTAAGATTAAGGTCTAGCTAGAGATTTGTATTTCCATTTACTAACCCTGGTAATCCTGCTACAATAGCCATGGTACTTGAAATATCATATAGTTATAATGCAAAAAATTTTCATAATGTAAAAAAATGCATTTTAAAATCATTTTTCTTGCATGTTTCATTATAAAGGTAAAATGTGCAAAGAAATAAAGATTACAGCATCAAAATATATTTTAACATTTAAAATATTTCTACTATCAGCTTCCCAGAAACATAAAACAGTGAAGGTATACTTAGTCTCTTTCATATACGCACATGTGTAGCTACACACGGTTTTGCATCCTCATCAAGTTTTAAAAGACCACTGTTGTGTGGAGGTACAGCATCTATAAATGATATATAAAAAGAGAAAGCTCAGTTTTCCTCCAGTGCCAGTTGAAAACACATCGCATTGGCTTCACTGCTGAGCAGAGTGGTGCTGAGCTACTGGCCATAATATTGCTTGGAATTGGAGATATCCATCACACTGAGCAACCCCACCGCTTTGAAGGAAAGGAAAGTTTCTTCATGTGTGATCTCCCTCTAGGAATGAAAGAAAGGAATCAATTTTTCTTGTCCGCCCTTTCTTCTCATTTCTGTATCAAGGATTTATGTCACAACAGTTATTGACAGCTACTGAGCTGCACTATTTACAAGCTAAAGTGTTGTGTCTGTGTGTCTGTGTGTGTGTGTGCACACGTGAATGTGTGTGTTATATTGGAATACCAATTTCTCCATTTTAAAGAAAAGTTTATGGGGGAAAATAGAGAAAACCAAAATAAAATTATCTTTAATAATTTAATAAGATGAAACTTCCAACCAGCCCAATGCAGTCTGATTGGATTTTTAAAGAAACTACTTTTATTTTGACCCAACTTTTTTCTACCCTTTCTTCTCACTTTTGTATCAAGTATTTATGTCTCAACAGTTACTCTCATCTACTCCAACACACTGTTCATAAGCCAAAGTGTATGTGTGTGGGGGATGTGCATGCGTGTCTGCTCTGAAGCTCAAGACTTTCAGGCTGTGCTATAGGACACAGTGTGACTCTCAGAAACAAGTAACATTTTTAGAAAGGATGCATAGAAATGTCAAAACTAAACACAGTTCTAGAGTTAGAGGCTAGAAAGAGTGAAATTGATGAACATTTTGAAATAATGATCTACATATTTTCTAAAGGTAAAAGAGGATATGTAAAATCTCCAATTAAAAATAAACAACGTAACCAAAAGTTACCAAAATAACTTTAAACACATTAGAGGCAAACTACGTTGTCTTGAAATAAAAACAAGCAGCAGCATTTGTAGTTCACAGAGCAACCAAAAGCATACCGTCATCAAATTTTGCAAGAGCAATATTCAGAGATTAAGAAAATAGGTCAGTGTTTCCATAATATCAAATGAAAACACATTTAGGCCAAACTTTTACACTCAACAAAATGTACTGTAAGAATAAAAAAAAAATAACCTAAAGAACACATCATTATGACGTATACACCACCCAAAGATCATCTTTGAAAATAATCTCGAAGAACGTACTTAAGACAAGCCCTAATTCTGCTTGTCAAGCTATATTTGCGCTTTTATACACTTTAGAATATTGTTTGGGGAAGATGTTACCAGCCTGCGTTTTCTGGGATCCTTTGCCAGGCCCCGATTTGTCTCTCTCTAGGCAGTTTAGTTGGCCGCGTGTAGCTGATCTGAGGACGTCTGCACCTTCTGCAGCACTGGTAGGTACGGAAGTCAGTACCATCCCTTTGCCGGGAGAGGCCCCGCTTCCGGACACCCGCCCGCTCTTTCCCGCACTAGTGCTTTCCTGCCCTGGGGGCTTCATTACTAATTTTAAATGCATCTGCTTAAAGCAAGGGTGTTGACTTTTCTGTGGGAACATTAAATTTGTACAGTGCATCGAGTATTTAATAATACAACGTGAACTATCACGAACTGAGCTGCTATGAACAAGGGTGTACATCTGTCTTTCCACTATGATTTTTTTTTTTAACAACCCAAATGCCCATCAACTGGAGAGTAGATAAAGAAGATGTGTTTCTTTTTTTTTTTTTTTAAATAAAATGGAGTATTACTCTGCCATAAAGAATGGCAAGATTGATTCATTTATGGGCAAATGGGTACACCTGGAGGACACACTAATAAGTGAAATAAATAGATCACAGATAAGAAAATACCAGATCTTTTCTCTGATATGAGCACCTGTAGATGCAAATGAGCTCTAGAAAGTATGACAGTTTTTGTAGAATGGAAATTTTCAAAGGAAATTTGCTGTGGGAATGTAATAAGGGGAAGGAATAAATATGATTCTGAAAGAAAATAAAAGAGCATGCATATAGGGGGGTGGGAGGTGTGGGTGGGTGGGGATATGGGTAAGAATGAGAATTAACTTGTGTCATATACTGGTACAAATTCCCCAGTTATGTGTGATTGTGAGATGTATATAAATTGTAGCAATAAATAATTCAATTAAAAAATACAACGTGATAATGGCTTTGAAAAGAGCCCCGGTTCTCTGGCCAAAGGAGCCCAGGAGATGGAGACTGTCATCCTCAGGACGCCAGACACACGCCAGGAGGAGCCATCCTTTCGAATCCGTCCGAGGAAGGCCCAGCGCAGTGAGGCCAGCTGTGGTCCCTTGTCCTGACACTAATCTCCAAGAGGCTCAAACACAGGAGCCTGCACGGAGCTGGGTGCGGGGGGCCTGCACGACCGGAGAGTGGGCAGGGACTCATTGCCGCCTCCTGCGCAGCTCTGGGGTTACTCACGCAATGGGCTTCGGAAGCAAAGTCACAGTGCATGCACTTGCTAGGGAAAAAGAGAGAGGAGAGAGAAGGGGGGAGGGGAGGCAGGCAGGGAGGGAGGGAGGGAGGGAGAGGGTATTTCAGTTTTGAAATTTTGAGAATGAGTATCCTACAAGAACTTGAAAATGATGGAGAAAGGAAACGTAGCTACCAAAAGACAATAAAATATAAATCAGTATAAAAAAATTTTTGGCTTACAAAGTGATGGTAGATAAAAGAAATAATTTTAAAGTTTCAAGAATGAAAATAAGATAGGCAATGTCAACTCTAAATTCTGATATAACTTTTATGACCATGACAGAGTAAGTTGTAAATCAATAGAAAGAACTCCAGTCTATAAGCGTTTGTTAAAATGTTTAAAATGAATCGCCATCCGGATAAAGCACTTGGGGAAGAGACAAGCGCCCGTGGAGTTACAGTTCAGCCCTTCAGAAGAAGTCGCGTCAGAGAAGTGACTGAGATCTGCAGGTCACTATGGCATCCGGGGGCCACAGGCAGAGACGTGACAGAAACTGAGTCATGTGTCGGTCCAGCTGCTCTGGTGGCAAAGACAAAGGACTCCAAGGACATCTAGGGTTTGTTCGTGAGGAGCCCGGGAAGGGGAAACTGGGCAGGCCTCGGGACACCTCCTGGTAGCAAGTGTCCTAAGCAAGAGAGCGCTAGCAAATTTTCTGCACAGCAGACCAAAGGGCGAGAATGTGTAGGAGTCAGTTGACCATAGCTGGAAGTGATCACCCCCGACTCCGTTGCTTCAGAGTAGGATTTAGGTCTGGTAGCAGCCCCGAAGGAGCAGAACCAGCCCAGCTCTGCGACCTGACACGCCCACCGGAGTCGCACAGAGCTTCAGTCGGACGCCTGAGACAATACAGATGGACTACAGCGGGTCAGAGAAGCCTAAAGGCTATTGCTTGCTAGTATCAGGAAGAGATGTCTGCTGCATCAAAGGAAACAAAAAAGATCAATTATCCCAAAGCAACATACTTCAATTTGCAAGTTTATAATAGCTTGAAAAACTATATATGAGCCATGATTGAGCCAAAAAAATGAAACCATAGATCAAACACACTAAGTATGCTATCATATGGAAAATAAGAATAGCCATTTACAACTTAAACTAATTTCTGATTACTATAGATAGAGGGTGAACTTTACGGTAGTATTCCTTTGCACTTAGCTGCAAGGTTTCTGAATGTTTAGAGATAAAGACTACTAGTGCTTGCTTCGGCAGCACATATACTAAAGATAAAGACTACTAGTGTGCATGTGATATTAAGTGTGGTTAGAAATTTAAAAGGACCACATAAATACATACATAACAGGTTCTTATTCAGCAAATTGAATTAACAGAATAAAGATGCTAGTTATCCCACAGTAGCACAGAAATAAATTCCAGATTCATCCAGTTCTCTTTCAATTAAAGATATTTTGTCAACAGACAGCATGGTATCATTTGAATAGTATATATATTTAGTATATATGTATTTTTTTCTGAATGTGAAATATTTATTAAATCCATACAAAATTTATAGTGAGAAGATACAATAATCTTTAATGAATTCAAATACTTGGATTTTTATGTCCAACAACTTTAGTTGTCTTATAAGATGACAAAGATTCATTTCTATGTTGTTATTATTTATCATTGAAAGATCTGTGTATCTTTCAAATTTAGCTATTTTATTCACCTAGAGGGCATATGTTACATGGTATATGGAAACACATTATTTATATAGTGGACCAATTTTAAAACAGTAATATTTCTGCTGATTTGTAATGTTTCTTTACATACTTTTCTTTGAGACAGTGTGTCACTTTGCAGTTCAGGCTGGCTCTGAGCTCACTATGTAGCCCAGGCAAGCCTCGAACTCAGCAATCCTCCTGCCTCTGCCTCCCGAGTGCTGGGATGACAGGCATGAGCCACCCCACCCGGCACTGTGGTATATGGTATTGATGACTGGTGGGCGTGAGCCTCCACACCTAGCATTGTATGTGGTTATGGGTGGATCAAACTCAGGACCTTATACTTGCAAGGCAGGCGCTGGAACCACTGAGCTAACCCTCTGGCCCACAATAGATTTTTTTAATTTCAGAAAAATCTCTTAAATTTTTCTCACATCTTACACTCAAATGTTTTATTGTAACTTTCCATACTCTTTCACGAACAGTAACTTTAATATTTTACATGTCAACTTATGAGCTATCATGATTTAACACCACTGATTTCTTCAGCTTCGTTCACTAATACTCCATTCTTTCAATATTAGATCTTTTTATCTGGCTGCCATTCCTGTAAATGGTAATTATTTAGTGCTTTTTCTCATGTTCTTCTCACACACTGGAATTCTTTATCCATCTATTTCAGTCTTGGTGAAACTTCCATCTGTCTGTAAAATATAAATATGCCATCATTCACGCATGTCAGTCTTTCCTGTTTCCATTATTCTCACTTCAGCCGCCCAAACTTACAGCTTCCTAAGTGGTCTTACCTCTAACTCTATAGTTACATGAGTAATTCTCCATGATTAATTTATACAGTGATTTTTCCCGTTGGGTGGGAATTATGTAAAGAACAATTTAGATATGCCAACATACTGCCTAGAAATAAATGAGTAAAATACAATAATTATGTTTTATTTAACTGCATTATCAACATGTTAGACATTAGCATGGTACATACAATTAATAAGTCCCCAAAACCCTGAAATCATAAAAGTTAAAGTCATTTAACCTGTGCTCTGCATTATAGTTTGACATAAAATACACAACACACTGCCATGTAAAGAAGCATTATACAATTAAATTGACTATACTGAATATCCTTGATTATTTTATCTTTTAGAAATGATTTACACAGCAATATACTTTTACAAAAATGGTTCATAAAAATTCTTTGTACGAATATGAAATGATGCTAACGTATTTTAGTTATTATAATATACATAAGAATTAGCAAATTATATTGGTTTGTGTTGGGCATTTGCAGCAAAGTTATATTATCTTCCATATCATAAAAATTCATGGTAAAAACAGAAGTTCTCTGACACTACTGAACCATCTGTTTTGCTCAGATCTTATCATTGTTTTGCGTATACAACATTAATTAAGTATGTTGGCAGAAAAAGAAATAACAGTTGGATTTCTGTAGAAGTTTTACAATCTGAGCAGTACATCTCAGGAAAGATTTTTCTTGCCCATTCTAAAAATATCCCACCTTTAAATTTCATAGCAAAGAAACCCAGGGAGCCACCCACTCTCTCCTCCCTACCACCACATGGCTGCAGAATCTTCCATGTCTGCTGCACTTTTCGCTCGTTTTTTTTTTCCCAATTCCAAAAGAGGACTGTTTATTAGTGTATGCTACTGCTGCCTTGCAGCTGTCATTTTCCTCTTCTTGAATTTCTTTTCTAAAATTAGTATCAAGTTCTCTTTTTCTTTCTTTTCACATTACACTGAAAACTGTTAGGTATTAGGTACATGTGTTAAAAATCAGAATTTGACATACAAGATGTGAGTGACATCTTAATATACACTCTTCTTCCTACAAATACAAATTCATTCCCTGTTTATTAAGTAGGTGATACATTTGCTGTTACTCTTAAATATTCAGATGATCATCCCAGGTTTTATTAAAGCAGCAGTAATATATAAGTAATGTCATCTACAGAGTCAAATGATTATGTATTATCGTATGTTAGTAACATGCCTCAGAACTGCACACAGATTTTTCACATTTAGTATTTCAGCATCATTTTGAATTTTCATTGAATTAAACCCAAAATTTAAAGTAACTATAACTTTGTAAATTGATTGTTTTAATTCACTGTCAAGAAATATGAAAAACTACAAAAATATCTAAGTGAATGTAGCAAATTGTATTCAAAATCTGTCAAGTTTCAAATTAAATTACGAAGGTATGTAGTATAATTTCAAGGAATTATTTCTTTGGCTCTATATAAATAATCAAAGTATGCTTATCACTCTATCGGATGTTGCATAGTGGATTTTTGTGTTTATTCTTGAAAACTGACATGACACAGTAGTTATAAATTCACAATTACAAATGTATGTCATTGTATTTTTCAATAGAGAACAATTTTTCTAGTCATTTTGCTTTCCTTGTTTACCATAATGTTTAACACTATGGTGTATTTGTATGATCTGTAGCACCAATAACATAACTTCTTTAAACTCTTGAAAACTTGTCTAAATATAATTAAATTAGGTACTATGCAACACACAATCTGTAAATTAGTATGCTTGAATTGTAGGTGTAACATTTAACATCAGTTGATTCAGTGTAATTTTTATTCATTCAACAAGCAATGTTCTAACTCTTACAATTTTGTTACTTATTGCTGGAAAGATATTAAACTTAGATCCATACAATATTACTTAGTACCATATATTAATGATTTTGTTAATAGGCTGCTATAGATAGTAATTTGAATGTTTGAAGTCTCAGTATAATGACCTTTTGATAATACTTTATTTAAAAAGTCATTGCTCCACAATACAATTTGTGATAGTTTAAAGCTGCAAAGTCAGTCTTCAATGTCTATTTTAGATCAGACTTTTTTCTATCATATGCAGTGTCCTTTTGCAACCCTAATAGCATATTTTTCATGTCAAATAAAACAGAAGTAAACAATTACATTGAAATATTTCTATAAGATGTTTTCTAGATCAGTATGTGAGCATTTTAAAAATTCTGGGGCCGGAGGGTTAGCTCAGTGGTTCCGGCGCCTGCCTCGCAAGCGCAAGGACCTGAGTTCAATCCCCGGTTACCACATATAATGCTGGGCGTGGTGGCTCACGCCTGTAATCCCAGCACTCGGGAGGCAGAGACAGGTGGATTGCTGAGTTCGCGGCAGCTTGCCTGGGCACCATAGTGAGCTCAGGGCCAGCCTGA